>CM029017.1:203619501-203812384 GCA_016801055.1 Panax notoginseng
AACAGATAGTGAGGACTACTAATATTATCATCTGATCCATCACTCCATTCCCCGACTCGTCCCAGTTATATTCTCATTTCCTGAAGAGAACAGTGAAAGAAAGGGTGAGCTCAACTAGCCCAGTAAGAAATATTATGACTAAGATAATGCAGAATAAATTATCATTAGCCTTCAACAGTGTTAAATGATAAAATATAACGAACATCAAGTTTAACTGCAGCGAACAAGTAATCCATTAAAAGAGTCAAGTAGAGAATAAAATCTACTATCTTCTATGATTTAAAAGGTTTTTTAACACTGTTATCGCTGGGACTCAGCTTAATAAAATAATCCACATCATCGAATCACCCCTGCACTACGGCCAAGGATTTCTTTAGTATCACGACCACAATTATCCATGCACTACGGGCTAAGAATATTTGTGTACTCATTAATGGTCATGATCATGCAACAACTGTCCATCAATGCACTACGAGCCAATGAGGACTTTTACCACATCATTTGTAACATTACGGTCATGATTATACCGAATAATCCCTGGTCATAAGCATACCAAGTCCATCTATGCATTACAGGCCACAGATGACTTTCAACATTTTATAAACATGAGAGATGACGACAATGATATAAGAATTCAATAAAACAAGTTTAAGAATTAATTTATCCAAGAATTAACAACGTCCAAATTGTCAACATGATATTGCTTTGTGGAGTAAAATTCAAGAATGCTTAGAATAATATTTTCATGAAAAGATACTGGATGAAACGCAATTATCAAGGATATTCCACTAATTTCATGGAGTATAGAAGTTAAACTTAACCAACTGAGTATGATAAAGAATAGAATAACAAAAGAAATCACCCGACATGCGATAGACCGCACAGACAAGTTATTCTAACAGAATAATAATAATGGAACCAGGTCCGGCGTAAACGCACAGACAGGATATTTTGACAGAATAATAAAATATGGAACCAGGTCCGACGTAAACGCACAGACAGAATATTCCGACAGAATAATAAAATAATGGAATCAGGTCCGGTGTAAAACACAAGACAGGATGTTCCAACAGAATAATAACAAGACGAAACCAGGTCCAGTGTAAAAACACACAGACAGGATGTTCCAACAGAATAATAATAAAAACGGAACCAGATCCGGTGTAAAACACACAGACAGGATGTTCAACAGAATAATAGAAGAATGTCACCAAGTATAGGGTAGACCGCATATACAGGTTATTCCAACAGAATAATAAGAAAGGAATAACAAAAGTTCTATTCATGAATAAGAAAGGAATAACACCCCTTACCGTTTTAAAGAAGAACTGAAATAAGGAAGTAGTTAAGTAGCAGAATACTTTTCTTCTCCCTCTATAGTTTCTCTCTATAGTTTCTCTTCTAGAGTTCAGTGAATTCCTAAAAAATAATGAAGGAATGAGCTGCTATTTATAGAAAAAATGGAATGGCATAGTAATAATCCATGAACGGTCCAGATTGATTACTTTAATCTGACGGTCCATATTTAAAGAATTTTTTTTTAAATAAAATAAAATATATTCTATTTATAGAATAACTTTAATAAAGTATTCTGTTTTATATAAAAAGATGTTTCTGTTTTTATTACGTTAATAATACGAATAAAACAAAACTTCATTATCGCTAAATAATTCATATTATTAACTGACATATAATGAATCAAACTGAGTGACTTTCTCACATAAAGCATAATAATCAATACCGTGTGCTACTATGCAACCCACAGTGTTTACTGTACTTTTACTACTGAGTAGTTCAACAGTATCAATGGTAAAACTTCCGCCGTTATTTTTAATAAAATATTTTTGTCGTTTCTCAATCCGACAATAATTTCGTTGTGGGGTCACCAATGATTGTGTCGTTGTCGAATATTCCCTGTTAAACGAATATTCCCCGACCAATCGAATATTATATAACAACTTGCGTACTTTTTAAAATTATAAATATTATCCACAACTATAATATTATATCAAAATTAACTCATAATATTCAAAAATGATATTTATAGAAAATTCATCTTTATTTATAAAAGTTGGGTCTTACAGCGCCGTCGTACGAATATTATCTGACAGTAAGAATATTCCACGACCAAACGAATATTCCCCGACAACAATGAGTATTTTATAACCCACTTGCTTATTTTATAAATTTTCACATTTCACCCATAAAAAAGTATTATATCAAATTAATTCCTTATTATTTCAAGATAAATAAATAGGAAAAATTCAATTTTATTTATAATAAGTTGGGGTCTTACAAACTTAGTTATACAACTGTTGTGTAAACATAAGCTGAGAGTTTTAACACGAATATTGTCTTCCTAGATAATATTCAAACTCAAATGAAGTCCTCATTACAAATATTATTATTATTATTTCACAGAATAGTGAGGACTACTAAAGCAACCATTTGGGACCGTCACTCCATTTTCCGACTAGTCCCAACTATATTCTCATTTCTTGAAGAGGATAATGAAAGTAAAGGGTGAGCTCAACTAGCCTAGTAAAGAATATTATGACTAAGATAATGCAGAATAAATTATCGTTAGCCTTCAACAGTGTTAAATTGATAGAATACAATAGACAACAAGTTTAACTGCATCAGAACAAATAATCCATTAGAAGAGTCAAGTAGAGCATAATATCTACTATCTTCTATGATTTAAAAGTTTATCATCAATTTTATCGCTGAGACTCAGTTCAATAAATAATCCACATCACTGAATTATCCATACACTACGGGCCAAGGATATTCATTATTATAACATCCACGAATCATCCATGCACTACGGGCCAAGGATATTCGCTATAATCACAAATTGTCATTATTATGCCAACAACTGTCCATCAATGCACTACGGGCCAAAGAGGATTTTTACCACATCATTTGTAATATTACAGGTCATGATTATACCGAATAACCCCTAGTCATAATTATACCAATAAATAGTCCATCTATATATGCACTACGGGCCAAAGATAACTTTCATCACAATATAAATTCAATCAAACGAAATCAAGAATAAATATTAAAGATTTTTAATTTATCCAGAGTTTAAAAATGTCCAAATTGACAACATGATAACTGATTTATGGAGTAAAATTCAAGAATAATATCCATGTATCAAAAATAATTTGGACATAAAAAAAATCAATTTTTTGAGTGAATAATACCCAGGTGAATAGTACCTCGAAATGAAAAGATTAAATTTTAACAAGAATATCCAGAAAAATATTCCTATGAAAAGATATTCAATGAAGCACAAATTTCAAAGATATTCTACTAATTTCAAGAAGTATAGAAGCAATACTTTAACAAAATGAGTGTAGAATTCGGAATAATGAAACGAAATAATATTATTTACATACTACAGAGTATAGAAGAAATATTTTTTCTTACGAATATTAAACAAAAATAATATCCTTACCTTAAAAAGGAGAGTATTCCGTCTGGTATAGCGTGGATATTCTTGAAGAAAACTTATATTGTTTTCTACGCTCAAAGCTTCTTTAAACTCAAAAGAAATACGCTCAATATTATAGAAGAAGAATTCTCTGATTTTGGTGTGATTTTCAATTCTAAACTAAGCATCCTATTTATAGGAGAATGGCATGACACTATTTAAATTTAGAAAATCACAGGTGAACAGTGTATGTGACGTTCCCAAAATAGGACCATTCAACCCAACCCATTCTGAGTCGCCAAATACATGGTACAGAAAATAACTACAACTTTATTAACATAATTGTCGTGCAAAATACGATAACACAAATATTGTCATCTAGACAGTATTAAAACTCAAATGGAGTCCTCATTACAATTATTGATACACTATTTTACAAAATTGTGAGAACTACTAAAATAACTATCTTGAACCATCACTCCATACTCCGACTAGTTCCTGCTATATTCTCATCTCCTGAGAAGAAAAATAGAACAAAAAGGAAAAGGGTGAGCTCAACTAGCCCAGTAAAGAATATTATGACTAAGATAATATAGAACAAATTATCGTTAGTGTTCAACAGGGAAAAATCTAATAGAATATAATGAAAAACAAATTTTCGATCAACAACTGCAGCGGAAACAACAATTCATTAAAAGAGTTAAGTAGAGAATGAAATCTACTATCATTTATGAATTTAAAAGTCCATCATCGATATTTTATCTCTGTAACATCAATCAATATACATCTTGAATCAAATATTCATCTTTGCTCTACGGGCCAAAGATATTCATTTGTATCACCAGTTGGTTATGTTCATCTCAACACCTGTTCATCTTTGCACTACGGGCTAAAGATATTCATCAAAAAGTCATTCATCTTTGCACTACAGGCCAAAGATATTTAGTAATATCATCATTTAGGACTGAGGATGATGAAAAAATATTTTAAAGAAAACGAATCCACTGACACAAAAGAACAAATATTAGGGATTCGTACTTTAAACAATCCAAGTTCAAAAATACTCCATAATAATCAATTGTGGATCAGAATTCAAAAATGAAGATCAAAACATAGATCCAATCAAAGATAGGAACCATAACAGACAATTTTGGACACAGAAAAGAAAATTAAATTTTTCTGTGAATAGTGTCGTATTCGTGAATAGTGTCGTATACATGAATAGTGTCGTATACGTGAATAGTAACCCCGACACAAAAAGGTTGAAATTTCACAAGAAAATCATCATACTTTGTGAATAGTACCCGTGAATAGTAACTCGTGAATAGTAACTCATGAATAGTAACTCGTGAATAGTAACTCATGAATAATAACTCGACATGAAAAGACAAGAATTTCACGAGAAAAATCTTACAAATATTCTGGCATAATGATATTGAAAAAAATAATATCATTTATAAAAAAATAACATCCCTTACCTCCAAAAAGACAATACTTCTGACTGGAATACTGGATATAGTGCTGAAGGAACTTACACCGTATAGCAACACTCAAAGTATAAAAATACTTACAAGAATACGCTCAATATATCGAGAGAGAAAGAGAGAGAAAACTTTAGTTTCTGGTGCGATTTTTAATTCTAACCTAAGCACCATATTTATAGGAAAATGCTTAGAACACCAAAGCAGAAAATTTAATAAAATATTATTATTTATATTACAAATTCCTACGCCCACTTTTACCAACCGATTTCAGCCACCTTGCACATGTTAATGATACCCACAAACATTTCAAAAACGTTTTTCTTTTAACACAAATTTAAAACTTTTAAAAAATAATTATTTCAGAACTTCAGAACTTTAATAATTAATAATAAATACCCCTTTTATCAAAAAAATTCAAACCTCATGTGTTTTCCATAGAAAATTCCATTCTCTACAACTTTGCAGAAGAAATTTTTTCCAAATTCTAAACAAAAATTGACCGAAATCCATAAACGGACGATTTTACAAGCTATAATCAAATTTCAGTCAAGAAATGGGGTCCACCAACATGAAAAACATGTTTTAAATATTTATTGTAACAAAAATATTCTTCCTCCTCATATACTCATATATCCCACATTAATTGTAAAAATATCACCATTATTATATTATTAAAATATAATAATATATTTAAATGAATTATTTTATCAGAAAAAGATAAAATATTAATTTTCAACAATTGTCACATTAAAAATTTCCTCCATCTATATTCACATAACATCAATATTTTTCTCATCATATAAATCAATAATTAATTATTCATAAATAATATTACAGAATCACAATACTGATAACCAGGCCGTTCCCAAGAAAGAGGGGGCTTTCCAATAAGAATTTCTCCTTATTGGCGCACAATTAGGTGACCAAACCTCTCCTTGGATAGAACTTTCTAGACATTGTCAATAATGTTATCTAATAATATTATTCAGATAATATGAATTATTGCTTCGATAATGGAAAATACTGTGTAATGACAATTATTGAAACAACAATAATATAAAATATCAACGTAGCAATTATTGAATCAATAAAATAAAATACTGAACAGTAATTACTGTAACAATTATTGAGTAGTGCCTTCTTATGTAAGAATCAATAATTGGTGCAATACCGTGTGATACTGTATTTTAACCACCGAGTATTTCAACAGTATTAACGGTAACAACTACGCCGTTATTTATAAACAACTTATACTTGTCGTTTTTTTCATCTAATCGCTTTTCGTTATGGGGCCCACAAAAGGCTGCGCCGTCGTACGAATATTCTCCGACAGCAAGAATATTCCACGACCAAACGAATATTCCCCGACAATAATGAATATTTTATAACCACTTGCTAATTTAAAAATATTTGCGCATTTTACCCATAACTAACCACATTAATCAAATCAACCCTTACTATTTCAAAATAAAAAATAGAGGAAATTCAATTTCATTTATAAAAAGTTAGGGTCTTACAACCTCCCCTCCTTATGAAATTTTGTCCTCGAAATTGACGTACGTACTTGGTGTTTCAAAAAGGTGAGGATACCTCGCTTTCATTTCTATTTCCAACTCCCAGGTCATTTTCTCAATAGCATGGATCTTCCACAAAACCTTGACTTGTGGTATAATCTTTGTACGTAGGACATGCTCCTTCCTATCCAAGATCTTGACAGGTACCTCCTCGTACGTTAAATCTTCGGCTATTTCGTCTGGTTCTAACTCAATAACGTGGTTCGGGTCGTTCACATAATTTCGTAACTTCGATACGTGAAAAACGTTATGAACACGCGATATACTTAGCGGTAAAACGAGTCTATAGGCCACAGTTCCTATTCGATCGAGGATTTCAAATGGACTAATAAATCGAAGGTTTGAGCTTTCCTCACATCGCCGATTCTCGCTTTTGGAATAACAACTTCTTGCACCTCCTTCTTCATATTCATCAGCTCCGGTGTGTAGCTTGAGCGGTTTTAACTTTATCGATTAAAGTCGATTTTACTCGTATATCATCACGTGATCCATAGAGTCTTTAACTCTATCTCCATCTTTTGTAAGTCGTACGAAATGAGTCTTTGTGTTCGACAATATCTCATTCGTACCCGCATACGATCTTCTACTCAACACTTCAGCTACCGCGTCTGCTTTTCCAGGATGGTATTGGATGGTATGATCATAATCTTTTAACAGCTTGAGCCAACGTCGTTGCTGCATGTTGAGTTCTTGGAAGCTCTTCTCACATTCCTCGCTCCATTCTAATTTTGTATCTTTTCGAGTTAGCTGAGTTAATGGAGTATCGATTCGAGAAAATCCTTTCACGAGTCTCCGATAATAACCATCTAAGCCTAGAAATCTACGTATTTTGATTACTGACTTAGGTTGCTCTCAAATGTGACTCATATCCCAATCTTGGATAGCACGTCACAATGACACCTATCAGTTTACCATCGCACGAATATAGTGTCCCCTACGGAGAGTCTGACTTTGGTGCATTCCACAAAGGAAGTCACCAGATAGAGGCTAGGGTACCAACTCCTGTAGTTAGGTTTTTAACTCCTGAAGTTCAATAGGAGCCATTCAATATGAGATTTTAGAAATGGATTTTATACCGTGTTCAAAGTCGATACAAATTTAATATCATGCTCTGGGGGTAGGCCAAGAAATTCTTCAGGAAATACGTCAAAAAATTTACTAACAACAGAAATATCATTCAAATCTGACGTATTTTTGTTTAAGTCCATAACATGGGCTAAGAAAGCTTGACATCCGTTTTTTAATAAACGAATGACTTTATAGCTTGATATGAAAGAATTTAACTTCAATGGTTTGGTTGCTAAAATTCGAATAACAGGTTGCTTAGGAATATGAAAACTAACAACCTTACGAAAGCAATCAATTTTGGCATGATGAGTAGTTAACCAATCAATCCCTAAAATCACATCAAAAGCAAGTATCTTTAAAGAGATAAGATCAACAGGTAATGTGATGGTGCCAACTTGGATTAAACAAGATTTATAAATAGTGGATGTAATGAAAGTTTCTCCTAATAGAGTCTCCACAGATAAGTCAAAGTCTAATTTTCCGGAGTCAAGTTTAAACGTTGAGCACAAGTAGGAGAGATAAATGAATGGGTTGAACCAATATGTAATAAGGTATAGACTTCACAAGAATACTTTATGATTAACTAACCCGTGATAACTTCGTTCGGGTTCCTCGCGTTTTGGCAGTCACGACAAACGTTTTTCCTGAAACCACCGACTTTGTTTTGTCCGTATCCGCCTTTGGTGCCACCGTCCCATCTGGACTTGATTTCGCTATAAGACAAATCGAGCTATGTGACCGCCTTTTCCACAACTAAAACATACTTTGGAAGGTTGTGGACAGTTTGGACTTATATGTCCCTCTTCTCCGCATTTGTAGCATCTAACTGGCGTTCGTTCTCCTCCCCTAGAATTTGTTGCTGGTGTTGCTGCCGATGTCTTCCCATAATCGTTAAATATTATCTTCTTAAAATTTCCACTTGAATCATTTCTTATATTATCTTGGCCATGATTACCACCGAAGTGTTTACCATTTTTGGCACGATAATTTCCTCCACTATGGTTATCATTGCTTTGATGATTGTTTCCACCGGTACGACTCTGGTTGTGGTCCCCCGATTGAACGTACTCATTATCTCGCTCTAATAATTGAGCCTTGTTGACAACATCTGAGTACAGAGAAAATTTGTGAGAAATAAGATATTGCCGAATCTCGGGTTTCAGACCTCTCAGAAACATCCGCATCATACGTTCCTCATTCTCTACCAAATATGGTGCAAACCTGGATAACTCCGCGAACTTCGCCTCGTACTAGGACACCGTCATGTTGTTTGTTCTAGTCTAATAAACTTTACCTCCTTCATATAACGAATACTTTCAGGAAAGTATTTGTTATTGAACAGTTTCTGAAACTTTTTCCAAGACATGTTGAGTGCGGCTAGCTGGGTACGCTTCACAGATTCCCACCAGTAATCTGCCTCGTTATGAAACATAAAAGTGGCGAATGGAACCTTCTGTTCCTCCGTGCATCCCAAGACATCGAATATCTTGGTAATTTACTTGACTCACGTCTCCGCTTTAATCGGATCCAGCTTTTCCCAGAATTCTGGTGGTCCCAACTCTTTGAACTCTGTGTGTGTATGCCTTTGTTGTGAGGGCAAAGGATTATATATATATATATATATATATATATATATATATATATATATTTAGGGGGCTAATCTATAGCTAATGTTGTAAAAAAGATGCTAGCCTTACAATAAATTATGATCGTCCATCCGAATATCTAACAATTAGTATTGCTCATGTTTGCAGTTTAATTTTTAATATTTCATAGTTTAATATTGCAGAAGGGACAGATGACCAAAATACCTGTACTTGTAAATGTCTCCCGTCCGTAGTATTAAACTGCGAATGCTAGGTAAGGCTAAATGGCCAACTGGAAAATGATGTCATTTGCAAATAAGTCTTATCTGCAGTACTAAACTGCGGATGCCAAATTCATTTTTTTTAGTTTACAAGTCTCCGATCAATAATGATTGCATCATCATTACAGATATAAAAGGGGCCAAATTTCTACCAAAAATAATTCAAATTTCTTTTTTCCCAATAAACAAGAACTACACCTCCTTGTAATAGAGAGAATATTGCTCTAACATCAAATCCTTCAGCTGGATCAGCCTCCATAGTGTGAAGTTCTTCATTAAAACGAGCAACCTGATAGTAATCAACAAAAGCATTGAAAAATAAATAAGACATATTGCATAACAAACATCGAGGGACAAGGAGGAGTGTGGCAAAATCAAAAGACTGGAAGATATTTAGTTTAAAAACGGGGAGAGCAAATTGACTTACAACTTTTATTTTTTTCTTCTTTATCAGCTATATAAGGCAAAATGGCTCCTAAAATATCAGTATAGTAAGGAACTAGATACAAACCCGCGCTTTGCGGCGGGATTATTCATTTTGTTAATAATAAATTTATACATGCAATTAATAAATTAAAATATAATAAGAAGATGGTAGATTGTTGTGCGATTATCAAATTTTAATAGCATATGTTATATAGTGTTGCATAAAAATTTTGTGCACAAATACATATCTAAGTATATAATTAATCTGATCACTAAACCCTAGAACATTACATAACAGTTGTGTGTGTGTGTGTGTATATATATATATTAATGTCTTGATAAAATTATTTATAATGTACCCAATATGGTTAAAAATGGGAAACTCTTTCATTCTAAAGTACTAACAAATATTTAGAAAGTGTCATGCACAATGTCATCGAATTATTATATTGATATGATTGCTAGTGATATATTTGAAGTCTGTTACACATTACACAAACCTTACCAAGCCTCAAATATCTGACACATATACTTGATGCATTTTGAAGATCCATGTCTCATATACGCTTACTTGCACCAGAATTCTAACATCCAAACGAAAGGGAAAACAGTGAAAGAATGTCTCAGTTTCGGTCCTAAGACATGAAGGGAAAGCACATGTTACATGCGAAAACTGAAAAGCA
This sequence comes from Panax notoginseng, assembly GCA_016801055.1. Lineage (NCBI taxonomy): Eukaryota > Viridiplantae > Streptophyta > Magnoliopsida > Apiales > Araliaceae > Panax > Panax notoginseng. Next base: position 203,630,046 of record CM029017.1, read on the forward strand.
CGAGAATTAATAATTATGTTAGATCTTCATGTTAAACAAACACCATGTCTAAAAACGTAGCAGTATAGCATCGTGTCATACATAACACAAAGTTATAGTTAAAGAAAGAATGCATTGCCTCATTAGTTTTTTTGTCAATTTTTGACAATTGTATAGGCACTCACAGTATTACCATAATGCCAAAAAAAATATATTAATGATGATAAAAATGATTTACCGGATGCTAGTACTTAACAAATCATGCAAAGCCACAATCCATATATGTGACGCCCCCAAAATTAGGTATACATCACCCATCTTGGGTCGTCAGATACATAGTACAGAATACAAATACAACTTACTAATACAGCTGTCGTGTACAATACGACAAAACATAAACTGTGAGTTTAAATACAAATATTATCTTCTAGAGAGTATTCATACTCAAAAGGAGTCCTCATTATATTTATTAATACACCATTACATAGAATAGTGAGGACTACTAAATAATACTATCATTCAGACCATCACTCCGTTCCCCGACTTGCCCCAGCTACGTTCTCATTTCCTGAAGAGAACAGTGAAAGAAAGGGTGAGCTCAACTAGCCCAGTAAGAAATATTATGACTAAGATAATGCAGAATAAATTATCATTAGCCTTCAACAATGTTAAACTGATAAAATATAATAGACATCAAGTTTAACTGTAGCAGAACAAACAATCCATTAAAAGAGTCAAGTAGAAAATAAACTCTACTATCTTTTATGATTTAAAAGGTTTTTCAACACTGTGATCGCTGGGACTCAGCTTAATAAAATAATCCACATCATCGAATCACCCCTGCACTACGGCCAAGGATATATTCATTAATGGTCATGATCATGCCAATAACTGTCCATCAATGCACTACGGGCCAATGAGGACTTTTACCACATCATTTGTAACATTACGGTCATGATTACACCGAATAATTCCTGGTTATAATCATACCAAGTCCATCTATGCACTACAGGCCACAGATGACTTTTAACATTTTATAAACATGAGGATGATGACAATGATATAAGAATTCAATAAAATAAGTTCAAGAATTAATTTATCCAGGAATTAACAACGTCCAAATTGTCAACATGATACTGCTTTGTGGAGTAAAATTCAAGAATGCTTAGAAGAATATTTTCTTGAAAAGATACTGGATGAAACGCAACTATCAAGGATATTCCACAAATTTCATGGAGTATAGAAGTCAAAACTTAACCAACTGAGTATAATAAAGAATGGAATAACAAAAGAAATCATCATGCATGCGATAGACCGCACAGACAGGTTATTCCAATAGAATAATAAATAATGGAACCAGGTCCGGCGTAAATACACAGACAGGATATTCCGACAGAATAATAAATAATGGAACCAGGTCCGGCGTAAACGCACAGACAGAATATTCCGACAGAATAATAAAGAGCAGTATAATAAATAATGGAACCAGGTCCGGTGTAAAACACACAGACATGATATTCCGACAGAATAATAATAAAGACGGAACCAGGTCCGGTGTAAAACACACAGACAGGATATTCCAACAGAATAATAGAAGAATATCACCAAGTATAGGGTAGACCGCGTATACTGGTTATTCCAACAGAATAATAAAGAATGGAATAACAGAAGTTCTCTTCATGAATATAAAAGAAATAATATTCCCTACCTTAAAAGAACTGGATATTGAAAAAGTGAAGTAGCAGAATACTTTTATTCTCTCTCTCTTATTCTCTCTATACTTTCTCTCTCTATAGCTTGAATGAATTCGTGAAAAATAATGAAGCCCTAGGCCTCTATTTATAGAAAAACTGAAGGTGGCTCTTGGTCTTAACGAAGGGTCAAATGACTCTTGGTAATATTGAAGGGACAACTACTATTGACGAAAGTAATTACTATTGATCAAGGTAAATACTATTGACGAAGGTAATTACTATTGACCAAGGTAAATACTATTGACGAAGGTAATTACTATTGACCAAGGTAAATACTATTGACGAAGGTAAATACTATTGACGACGGTAATTACTATTGATGACGGTAATTACTATTGACGAAGAAACTCTTAGATGATGACATATGGCCCCCCATAAAAATAACCAAACTTACCACAACGTCTCAATTATTGATTTATTAATATAACATATTATACAGATGATACTATGACAATAATTTAGGAGATATGATGCAGCAATTACTGTAGCAATAATTGAGTATAGCTGAGTGACTTCTCACGTAAGCATCAATAATCAATACCGTGTGCTACTATGCAACCACGCGTATTACTGTACTTTTACTACCGGGTAGTTCAACAGTTTTAACGGTTTTAACGGTAACACCTCAGCCGTTATTTTTAATAAAATATTTTTGTCGTTTTTTCAATCCGACAATAATTCCGTTGTGGGGTCCACCAATGATTGTGCCGTTGTACGAATATTCCCTGTTAAAACGAATATTCCCCGACCAATCGAATATTATATAACAACTTGCGTACTTTGCAAAATTTATAAATATTACCCACAACTATAACATTATATCAAATTAACTCCATAATATTCAAAAATGATATTTATAAAAAATTCATCTTTATTTATAAAAGTTGGGGTCTTACAACCTCCCCTTCTTATGAAATTTCGCCCTCGAAATTAGGGTACGTACCTGGTATGTCGAAGAGGTAAGGATACCTTGATTTCATTTCATATTCTAACTCCCAAGTCATTTCCTCAACATCGTGGTTTTCCACAAAACTTTGACTTGAGGTATAACCTTGGAGCGTAGAATATGTTCCTTCTTATCCAAGATTTGAACAGGAACTTCTTCATACGTCAAATCCTCCGCTATTTCGTCCGGTTCTAACTCAATAATGTGGTTCGGGTCTTCCACATATTTGCGTAACATGGATATGTGAAAAATGTTATGAACACGAGACATACTTGGCGGTAAAGCGAGTCTATAAGCCACAGTTCCTACTCGATCGAGGATTAAAAATGGACCGATGAATCGAGGATTGAGCTTTCCTCTTTTTTCAAATCTCGTAACTCCTTTCCATGGAGCAACACGTAAGAACACATGATCTCCTACATCAAATTCCACGTCCTTTCGATGAAGATCAGCATAACTCTTTTGTCGATCTTGTGAGGTTTTTATACGTTGTCGGATCGTTTGAATCTTTTCTGTAGTCATACGTACCAACTCCGGTCCCAACAACGTTGCTTCACCCACCTCATCCCAGCATACTGGAGAACGACATTTTCTTCCATACAATGCTTCGAATGGAGCCATACCAATACTTGCTTGATAACTGTTGTTGTAGGAAAACTCCACCAATGGTAAGAACTTGTCCCAACTTCTCTTGAAGTCAAAGACACAGAGTCTTAATAAATCTTCTAGAGTTTGAATAGTCCTCTCTGATTGTTCATCCGTCTGAGGATGATATGCCGAACTAAATCGTAAATCTGTGCCTATAGCCTTTTGTAAACTAACCCAAAATCGTGAAGTGAATCTTGGGTCTCGATCAGAAACTATGGATACTGGCATACCATGCAGTCTTACAATCTCGTTTATGTACATACGAGCAAGACGTTCAAGTGTATAAGTTTCTCGTATCGGTAAGAAATGAGCAGACTTGGTCATTCTATCAACAATGACCCAAATCGCATCTATACCTTGAGAAACCTTAGGAAGACCGGTAACGAAATCCATGGTAATGTGCTCCCACTTCCATTCTGAATTTCAAGTGGTTGCAATGGACCTTTTGGTACTTGATGCTCCGCTTTGACTCGTTGACAAGTTAGACACCTTGAGATAAACAACGCTATCTCTCTCTTCATATTGCTTCACCAAAATGTATGACGAAGATCATGATACATTTTGGTACTTCCAATTTGGATTGCAAACGGTGTGTTGTGCGCCTCCATCATGATTTCATACTTTAAATTAGGGTTGTTAGGAACACAAAGTCTGGAGTTGACTCGAAGTATTCCTTCTTCATCGATTCTTGCTTCCGGCATAGAACCTTCTTGCACTTTCTTCCTCATACGCATCAGCTCCAGGTCTGTAGCTTGAGCAGCTTTAACTTTATCGATTAAAGTTGGTTCTACTCGTATATTCGCCATCATCACATGGGTCCCTGGAGTCTTTAACTCTATCTCCATCCTTTGCAAGTCACACAAAATGGGCTTTTGTGTTGACAATATTGCACTCGTACTTGCATATGATCTTCTACTCAATGCGTCAGCTACCACGTTCGCTTTTCCAGGATGGTATTGAATGGTATGATCATAATCTTTCAACAGTTCAAGCAACGTCGTTGTCGCATGTTGAGTTCCTTTTGAGTGAAGAAATATTTGAGGCTTTTATGATCCGTAAAGATCTCCACCTTCTTCCCATACAAGTAATGCCTCCAAATTTTAAGTGCAAAGACAACAGCTGCCAACTCTAGATCATGAGTAGGATAATTCCTCTCATATTCCTTGAGTTGTCTTGATGCATAGGCTATGACTTTTCCATGTTGCATGAGAACACATCCCAACCCTTTGCTCGAAGCATCACTGTAGATGAAAAATCCCTCCGAGCCAGATGGTATTGTTAGAACAGGTGCTGAAATGAGTCTCCTCTTGAGTTCTTGAAAACTCTGCTCACATTCTTCGCTCCAACCGAACTTTGTATCTTTCCGAGTCAGCTGAGTTAATGGAGTAGCGATTCGAGAAAATCCTTCCACGAATCTCCGATAATAACCAGCTAAACCAAGAAAGCTACGTACCTCGGTCACTGATTTAGGTTGCTCCCAGCTTTGAATTGCTTCAATCTTTGCCGGGTCAACAGATATTCCACGACTTGATACTACGTGCCCAAGGAATGTTACCTCTTCCAGCCAGAACTCGTATTTCTTCAACTTGGCATAAAGTTTGTATTCACGAAGCTTTTGGAGTACCAGCCTCAAGTGTTGCTCATGATCTTCACGGCTTTTGGAATAAACAAGGATGTCATCGATAAAGACGACCACAAAGTGATCCAAATATTCCTTGAATACCCGGTTCATCATATCCATGAAGGCAGCAGGAGCATTAGTCAATCCAAAGGACATGACTAGGAATTCATAATGCCCGTACCGAGTTCTAAAAGCCGTCTTTGGAATATCCTCAGTTCTAACCTTCAGCTGATGATATCCAGAACGAAGATCGATCTTTGAAAAGAATTGTGCTCCTTGCAACTGGTCAAACAGGTCATCAATACGTGGCAATGGGTACCTATTTTTGATGGTGACTTGATTCAACTCCCGATAATCAATACAAAGTCGCATACTTCCATCTTTCTTCTTCACAAATAGCATAGGGGCACCCCAAGGAGAAGTACTAGGACGAATAAAACCAATGTCTAACAATTCCTGCAGTTGGATCTTTAACTCCTGAAGTTCAATAGGAGCCATTCGATATGGGGCTTTGGAAATGGGTTTTGTACCGGGTTCAAGGTCGATACAAAATTTAATTTCACGCTCTGGGGGTAGGCCAGGAAGTTCTTCAGGGAATACGTCAGGGAATTTATTAACAATAGAAATATCATTCAAAACTGACGTATTTTTGTTTAGATCCGTGACATGAGCTAAGAAAGCTTGACATCCGTTTTTCAAAAAACGAATAACTTTATGGCTTGAGATGACAACGATTGATTTTAATGGTTTGGTTGCTTGAATTCGCATAATAGGTCGATTAGGAATATGAAAGCTAATAACCTTACGAAAATAATCAATTTTTGCATGATGAGTAGTTAACCAATCAATCCCTAGAATCACGTCAAATGCAAGTATTTTTAATGAAATCAGATCGATAGGTAATGTGTGGGCACCAACTTGAACCAAACAAGACTTATAAACCGTGGATGTAATGAAGGTTTCTCCCAATAGAGTTTCAACAGATAAGTCAAAGTCTAATTTCTCTAGAATCAAATTTAATCGATGAGCGCAAGTAGGAGAAATAAAAGAATGGGTAGAACCGATATCAAATAAAGTATAGACTTCGTTAGAGTTTATGATAAGCTTACCCGTGATGACCTCATTCGGGTTCCTTACTTTCTGGGAGGTCACAACAAACGCTCTTCCTTGCACTATCTGTTTTGACTTTTCTGGGTCGGCCTTTGGTGTCTCTATCTTGGCTGAACTTGTTTTTGGTAAACGACAAAATCGAGCTAAATGACCTTCTCTTCCACAATTATAACATGCTTTAGACGGCATCACGCAGTTTGGACTGATGTGCCCCTCCCCTCCGCATTTGAAACATATGATAGGTGGTCGTTCTCCTTCCTTAACAACGGGCGCTGGTGCTGACGTCTTTCCATCATTGTTGAATCTCCTCTTCTTGAAATGACCATTCTTATTGTTTTGGCCCTGATTACCACCGAAGTGGTTACCATTTCTGGCCTGTTGTTGTCACCGCTTCGATGACTGCTCTCACTGGTATTATCATTTTGCCGACGGCTCTCTTTTGGTTGCGTTGACTCGTTATCGCGCTCCACTAACTGAGCCCTATTCACAACATCTGAATACAAACACAGTTTATGAGAAATAAGATGTTGACGTATCTCAAGTTTCAAACCTCGTAAAAACATTCGCGTCATTCGCTCTTCATTATCCACCAAGTGGGACGCAAACCGGGACAACTCAACAAATTTAGCCTCATACTGCGACACGGTCGTATTATTTTGCTCCAATTTGATGAACTCCACATCTTTCATGTGACGAACACTTTCGGAAAAGTATTTGTCATTGAACAGCTCTTGGAACTTCTCCCAAGACATCTTCAGTGCGGCAGGTTGAGTACGCTTAATCGATTCCCACCAGTAATCTGCCTCTCCTCGCAACATAAAGGCGGCAAAGGGAACCTTTTGCTCCTCGGAGCATCCCAAGACATCAAATATCTTGGTAATCTGCTTTATCCATGTTTCCGCTATAAGTGGTTTTGGCTCTCCCTTAAACTCTGGTGGTCCCAGCTCCTTGAACTGTTTAGCGGTGACCGTCCGAGAGTTTTCAGTGTTTCCACCTATATTTTGGACAGGAGCCGCTCTCGCCTGTTGTTGCATGAACTGCATAAAGTTTCTGAACATTCCATCATTCATCATCTGGTCAGTGTTATTGTTTGCATGAGGATTGTCACCTTCCTGATGCACATTATCCTGATTATTGATATGTGGTGAATCAACAGTCGCCTGTGCTCCATTGCTATTCTCAACATTCTCAGATGCCATTTTCAGATACTGCCACAAAATAAAAGTTAATTGATATGTCATATATTATCCTTATATTATGACCGACCAATTAAATACCATACAAATAAATTTAGGTAGGTCATACTAGCGAAGGAATTCCCCGTCTCTCCCCTCCTAGTTCTATTCTCACATCTTAGCCAGGGATCATATCCCTAAGCTCTGATACCAACTGTGACGCCCCCAAAATTAGGTATACATCACCCATCTTGGGTCGTCAGATACATAGTACAGAATACAAATACAACTTACTAATACAGCTGTCGTGTTCAATACGACAAAACATAAACTGTGAGTTTAAATATAAATATTATCTTCTAGAGAGTATTCATACTCAAAAGGAGTCCTCATTATATTTACTAAGACACCATTACATAGAATAGTGAGGACTACTAAATAATACTATCATTCGGACCATCACTCCATTCCCCGACTTGCCCCAGCTACGTTCTCATTTCCTGAAGAGAACAGTGAAAGAAAGGGTGAGCTCAACTAGCCCAGTAAGAAATATTATGACTAAGATAATGCAGAATAAATTATCATTAGCCTTCAACAATGTTAAACTGATAAAATATAATAGACATCAAGTTTAACTGTAGCGGAACAAGCAATCCATTAAAAGAGTCAAGTAGAAAATAAACTCTACTATCTTTTATGATTTAAAAGGTTTTTCAACACTGTGATCGTTGGGACTTAGCTTAATAAAATAATCCACATCATCGAATCACCCCTGCACTACGGCCAATGATATATTCATTAATGGTCATGATCATGCCAATAACTGTCCATCAATGCACTACGGGCCAATGAGGACTTTTATCACATCATTTGTAACATTACGGTCATGATTACACCGAATAATTCCTGGTTATAATCATACCAAGTCCATCTATGCACTACAGGCCACAGATGACTTTTAACATTTTATAAACATGAGGATGATGACAATGATATAAGAATTCAATAAAACAAGTTCAAGAATTAATTTATCCATGAATTAACAACGTCCAAATTGTCAACATGATACTGCTTTGTGGAGTAAAATTCAAGAATGCTTAGAAAAATATTTTCTTGAAAAGATACTGGATGAAACGCAACTATCAAGGATATTCCACAAATTTCATGGAGTATAGAAGTCAAAACTTAACCAACTGAGTATAATAAAGAATGGAATAACAAAAGAAATCATCATGCATGCGATAGACCGCACAGACAGGTTATTCCAACAGAATAATAAATAATGGAACCAGGTCCGGCGTAAATGCACAGACATGATATTTCGACAGAATAATAAATAATGGAACCAGGTCCTGCGTAAACGCACAGACAGGATATTCCGACAGAATAATAAAGAACAGTATAATAAATAATGGAACCAGGTCCGGTGTAAAACACACAGACATGATATTCCGACAGAATAATAATAAAGACGGAACCAGGTCCGGTGTAAAACACACAGACAGGATATTCCAACAGAATAATAGAAGAATATCACCAAGTATAGGGTAGACCGCGTATACTGGTTATTCCAACAAAATAATAAAGAATGGAATAGCAGAAGTTCTCTTCATGAATATAAAAGAAATAATATTCCCTACCTTAAAAGAACTGGATATTGGAAAAGTGAAGTAGCAGAATACTTTTATTCTCTCTCTCTTATTCTCTCTATACTTTCTCTCTCTATAGCTTGAATGAATTCGTGAAAAATAATGAAGCCCTAGGCCTCTATTTATAGAAAAACTGAAGGTGGCTCTTGGTCTTAACGAAGGGTCAAATGACTCTTGGTCTTAACGAAGGGTCAAATGACTCTTGGTAATATTGAAGGGACAACTATTATTGACGAAAGTAATTACTATTGACCAAGGTAAATACTATTGACGAAGGTAACTACTATTGACCAAGATAAATACTATTGACCAAGGTAAATATTATTGACGAAGGTAATTACTATTGACCAAGGTAAATACTATTGACGAAGGTAAATACTATTGACAACGGTAATTACTATTGACGACGGTAATTACTATTGACGAAGAGACTCTTAGATGATGACATATGGCCCCCTATAAAAATAACCAAACTTACCACAACGTCTCAATTATTGATTTAATAATATAACATATTATACAGATGATACTATGACAATAATTTAGGAGATATGATGCAGCAATTACTGTAGCAATAATTGAGTATAGCTGAGTGACTTCTCACGTAAGCATCAATAATCAATACCGTGTGCTACTATGCAACCACGCGTATTACTATACTTTTACTACCGGGTAGTTCAACAGTTTTAACGGTAACACCTCAGCCGTTATTTTTAATAAAATATTTTTGTCATTTTTTCAATCCGACAATAATTCCGTTGTGGGGTCCACCAATGATTGTGCCGTTGTACGAATATTCCCTGTTAAAAAGAATATTCCCCGACCAATCGAATATTATATAACAACTTGCGTACTTTGTAAAATTTATAAATATTACCCACAACTATAACATTATATCAAATTAACTCCATAATATTAAAAAATAATATTTATAAAAAATTCATCTTTATTTATAAAAGTTGGGGTCTTACAACATAATAGAATGCAAATAAATGAAGAAGTCATAAATATAAACACCGTGGGATATAGTCCCCAAAATGAAGCCATAGCCCCTCCCATTGAATGCATTGTCCCATAATCTGAAGGTTTTCATATAACTCCTTTGCACTTTCAACAATATTTAGAATTGTAGGGCGCAAAATTTTGTTGTGCTAAGCAGGATAAAATCCATGATGCACCTGGAATAATGCAAGAAGCATGACAACAAAAATTTAACTCTGCCAAGAACTGCATACACCAAGTTCATTGTCACATTATCATTGAACCATAGGTACCAGGATTATCCCATTTAAGCTTCTTCCAGTTTTGATCTTTTTAACAATCGTTGTAATCTTATAAATATTTACGACATGAATCTGGACAATAGTGAGATATAAGAATTTAGACATACTTAATAATTGATTTCAACATTGCCTAAACTATCAACCAAATAAATAATTATCTTTCCACAACTCTTTTATAGGAAATAGTATTGCCCGAGATAAAAAAAGTCTCACACTTAGCTAAAAATTCATGTGTTTGTCGGATTGAAAACTAACAGAACATAAAGGAATTTAGCTCCTATATTAAATAAAAATAAAAAGAATTAGTGTAAAACACATACGAAATGGACTTACATAGAATTTCAAATATTGTCATCCAAAAAGTAAAAGACAAACCTATTATACTCTTATTTAAAAGTTTTTCAATGGTTATACATGAATATATATACACAGACAAAAAAATGAATATACATAAACTCTACTCAGTACATGTATTAACAAAATTTTGAGTTGAATGTATAATAAAAACTAAACAATTTTGTAAGGGGTAGTGTTGAGAGTTTGCCGGTTTATTTTTGTCTTTGCAACTGAAATTTGGCTCGATCGAGATAGCTTTGTAAATGCATATCATAGATTTACCTAAAAAGATTCAAATAGATTATAGTAAAAATTTTATGAGATATAATAATAATATAATCAGGGTTTACACTAATAATAAGCAGCAAAAAGATAATAGCCAGAAACAGTCAAACCTTTCTATATTAAATTGTGAAAAACTTTCTAGAAAACTACATTCTTTGTAGTATTGTATGTTTGTCCATCTTTGTCACAAATTAGTATTTTTACTCCACTCTTGCTTGTAACTCTTGATACTGCTACATACAATTGGTTATGGCTAAAAATTGGACGTGACAGATACAGTCCAACATGTGAGAGAGATTGTCTCTGGCTCTTATTAATTGTCATGAAAAAGCAAACAACCGAAGGAAATTATCTTTGTTGGAATTTTAAAGGTAACCTAATGTTTGACGGTGTTAAGACCAAGCGAGGTATGAAAACTTTATGTCCAAAATTGCTGATTGAAATTACTTTTGCTTCTATCAGATGTTTATCCAACTAAGTTACTATTAATCTCGTGACATTGCACAAACCAGATCACTGATCTATATTTTGGAGCAACATTACAGGAACCCTCAATCTTCAACGTTATCTTATGGTTTGACATTCCAGAAGATGTAATGCTATTCAAAAATTATAGGGTGTAAATGCCTTCATAGCTGTTTGAGTTTTTATCAACCTTACATAGGACATCTTAGATATGGTACTTCATCACCTGGCCATAAATGTAAGACCCCAAATTATTAATAAATGAAATTTAATTCCTCTATTTATTATTTTGAAATAGTAAGGGTTGATTTGATTAATGTGGTTAGTTATGGATAAAATGCGTAAATATTTTAAAAATAAGCAGGTGGTTATAAAATATTCATTGTTGTCGGGGAATATTCGTTTGGTCGTGGAATATTCTTGTTGTCGGGGAATATTCGTACGACGGCGCAGCCTTGTGTGGGCTCCATAACGGAAAGCGATTGGATGAAAAAAACGACAAGTATGAGTTGTTTATAAATAACGGCGTAGTTGTTACCGTTAATACTGTTGGAATACCCGGTGGTTAAAACACAGTAATACGCGTTGTTACACAGTAGCACACAATATTGCACCAATTATTGATTTTTACGTAAGAAGACATTACTCAATAATTGTTACAGTAATTACTGTTCAGTATTTTATTTTATTGATTCAATAATTGCTGCGTTGATATTTTATATTACTGTTGTTTTAATAATTGTCACTACACAGTATTTTCTATTATCAGAGCAATAATTCATATTATCTGAATAATATTATTAGATAACATTATTGGCAATGTCTAAAAAGTTCTGTCTAAGGAGAGGTTTGGTCATCTAATTACGCGCCAGTAAGGAGAGATCCTTATTGAAAAGCCCCCTCTTTCCTGGGAACGGCCTGGTTACTAGTACTGTGATTCTGTAATATTATGTGTGTATAATTAATTATTGATTTATATAATGAGGAAAATATTAATTTTATGTGGATATAGATGGAGAAAATTTTTAATGTGACAATTGTTGAAAATTAATATTTTATCTTTTTTTTGATAAAATAATTCATTTAAATATATTATTTTAATAATATATTGATGGTGATATTTTTACAATGAATGTGGGATATATGAGTATATGCGGAGGAAGAGTATTTTTGTGGCATTAAATGATTAACACATGTTTTGTGTGGTGGTGGACACAATTCTTGACCGAAAATTTATTATTGACTGTAAAATCGCCCATTTGTGGATTTCGGCCAATTTCTGTTTGGAATTTGGAAAAACTTTCTTCTGCAAAGTTGTAGAGAATTGAATTTCCTATAAAAATTTGCAAGATTCGAATTTTCTGATAAAAATGCTATTTATTATGAAATATTGAAGTTCTGAAGTTCCGAAATAATTGATTTTTGGAAGTTTTAATTATTATTTTAAAGAAAAACATTTTTTGCAAATTAGTGGGCTCAACATGTGATAAGAATGGGTTGAATTCAGATCTTCTAAGGTGGGCTTGACAATTTTGTAAATATAATATTATTATATTCAATTTTCTGCTTTGGTGTTCTAAGCATTTTCCTATAAATAGGGTGCTTAGGTTAGAATTAAAAATCACACCAGAAATACAAGTTTCTCTCTATTTCTCTCTCTATATCGAGCGTATTCTTATGAGTATTTGATACTTTGAGTGTTGGTATACGGTGCAAGTTTCCTTCAGCACTATATCTAGTATTCTAGTCAGAAGTACCGTCTTTCCGAGGTAAGGGATGTTATTTTATTCGAAAATGATATTATTTTTTCAATATCATTATGCCAAAATATTGGTTGGAAATTTTTTATCAAATTTGGAACTTTTTCATGTCGGGGTTACTATTCATGAGTTACTATTCACGAGTTACTATTCATGAGTTACTATTCACAAGTTACTATTCACGAGTACTATTCACGAAGCATAATGATGTTTTTTGTGAATTTTCTATCTTTTGGTGTCAGAGTTACTATTCACATATACGGCACTATTCACGTATACGGTACTATTCACGAATACGACACTATTCACCGAAAAATAAAATTTTCTTCTTTTTGTCCAAAATATCTATTCTGGATACTAGCTTTGATTGTATTCATGTTTTGAACATTCTTGAATTTTACTTCACTATGATTATTTATAAGGTATTTTTGGACATGGATAAATCGAAATACGAATCCTTAATATTTGTTATTTTGTTTCACTGGATTCGTTTTCTTTAAAATATTTTTCATCATCCTCAGTCCTAATTGATGATATTAATGAATATCTTTGGCCTGTAGTGCAAAGATGAATAATTTTTGATGAATATCTTTGGCCCGTAGTGCAAAGATGAACAGGTGTTGAGGTGAACATGACTAACTGATGAATATCTTTGGCCTGTAGTGCAAAGATGACTATTTGATTCAAGATATTTATTGATTGATGTTACAGGGATAAAATATTGATGATGGGCTTTTAAATTCATAGATAATCGTAGATTTCATTCTCTACGTAACTCTTCTATGAATTATTATTTTCCGCTGCGAATAATGATTAAAAACTTATTGTCTATTGTATTCTATTAAATTTTTCCCTGTTGAAGACTAACGATAATTTGTTGTATATTATCTTAGTCATAATATTCTCTACTGGGCTAGTTGAGCTCACCCTTTTCCTTGTTGTTCCATTTTTCTTCTCAGGAGGCGAGAATGTAGCGAGTACTAGTCGGGGTATGGAATGATGGTTCAAGACAGTTATTTAGTAGTCCTCACTATTTTGTAAAATAGTGTGTCAATAAGTATAATGAGGACTTAATTGAGTATGAATACTATCTAGATGATAATATTTATATTTAAACTCACAGTATATGTGTTGTCGTATTTTGCACGACAATTGTAATAATAAAGTTGTAGTTATTTTCTGTACCAAATATTTGGCGACTCAGAATGGGTTGGATGGATTGGACCTATTTTGGGGGCGTCACAGTTGGTATCAGAGCTTAGGGATATGATCTTTGGCGGAGATCGGAGAATAGAACTAGGAGGGGAGAGACGAGTAAATCCTTCGCTAGTGTGTCCTACCTAAGCTTATTTGTTGGTCGGTCATAATATAGGGGTATTATGTGACATGTTAATTTCTTTAATTAACCCTTGTTTTATGGCAGTATTTGAGAATGTCGACTGAGAATGTTAACAGTGGAGTAAATAAAACCGTGGAGACGCCTGTAATCACCAACGAGGAGAATGTGCAACAGGTTGGCAATGTTCCTCCTGTGAACAACACCAATGAGCAGATGATGAACGATGAGATGTTTAGAAGCTTTTTACAGTTCATGCAAAATTAGACGAAGGAGACTCGTGTTCAAAATACAGGAGGAAATGATAGCAATTCACGGTTTGTCACGGCTAAGCAGTTTAAAGAGTTGGGACCACCAGAATTTAAGGGAAATCCGGATCCGATCATGACAGAAATGTGGGCCAAGCAAATTACCAAGATATTCGATGTCTTGGGATGCACGGAGGAACAGAAGGTTCCATTCGCCACCTTTATGTTTCGTGGCGAGGCAGACTACTGGTGGGAGTCTGTGAAACGGACCCAGCCTGCCGCACTCAGCATGTCTTAGGAAACATTTCAGAAACTTTACAACGAAAAATACTTTTCTAAAAGTATTCGCCATATGAAGGAGGTAGAGTTTATTAGACTGGAGCAGAATAACATGACGGTGTCCCAGTACGAGGCGAAATTTACAGAGTTGTCTAGGTTTGCACCTCATTTGGTGGAGAATGAGGAACGTATGACGCGGATGTTTCTGAGAGGTTTGAAACCCAGCATACGTCAATATCTCATTTCTTATAAATTTTATCTCTATTCAGATATTGTCAACAGGGCTCAATTATTAGAGCGAGATAACGAGTACGGTCAATCGAAGGACCACAACCAGCATCATACCGGTGACAGCAGTCATCAGAATAACGACAACCAGCGGAGAAAGAAGAATACGGACAAGAGCGACAACCACTCTGGTGGTAATCATGGCCATGAGAATAGAAAAAGCGAGTCGGGAGGAGATTTTAAAAAGAGGAGATTCAACAATGACAATACGAAGACGTCAGCACCAGCAGTAACTGGTTCCAAGGGAGGAGAGCGACCACCGGTCATATGCTATAAGTGCGGAAAAGAAGGACATATCAGCCCAAACTGCCCATAATAGTTTAAGGTATGTTATAACTATGGAATGGAAGGACATATCATTCGAGATTGTACTGTAGCGAAACCAAGTCCAACGGGGGTGGTGACTAAAAAAGTTGTCCTAGAAAAGTCAAAGTCAACGGTTCCTGGAAGAGCGTTTTTCGTGACTGGTCAGAATGCGAGGAACCTGAACGAAGTTAGCACGGGTTAGTTAATTATAAATTTTTACGAAGTCTATACCTTATTAGATACCGGTTCTACCCATTCATTTATTTCTCCTGCTTGTGCTCAACGTTTAAACTTGACTCCGGAGAAGTTAGATTTTGACCTATCTGTGAAAACTCCGTTAAGAGAAACTTTCGTTACATCCACTGTTTATAAATCTTGTTTGATCCAAGTTGGCATCATCACATTACCTGTTGACCTTATCTCTTTAAAGATACTTGCTTTTGATGTGATTTTAAGAATTGATTGGTTAACTACTCATCATGCTAAAATTGATTGTTTTCGTAAGGTTGTTAGTTTTCATATTTCTAAGCAACCTGTTATTCGAATTCAAGCAAACAAACCATTGAAGTTAAACTCTTTCATATCAAGCCGTAAAGTCATTCATTTATTAAAAAACGGATGTCAAGCTTTCTTAGCCATGTCATGGACTTGAACAAAAATACGTCAGATTTGAATGATATTTCTGTTGTTAGTAAAAATTTTGACGTATTTCTTAAAGAATTTCTTGGCTTACTCCCAGAGCGTGATATTGAATTTTGTATCGACTTTGAACCTAGTACAAAACCCATTTCTAAAATCTCATATCGAATGGCTCCTATTGAACTTCAGGAGTTGAAAACCCAACTATAGAAGTTGATAACCGAGTCTCTATCTGGTGACTTCCTTTGTGGAATGCTTTGAATCCAGACTCTCCGTAGGGGACACCATATTCGTGTGGTAGTAAACTGATAGGTGTCATTATAACGTGCTATCCAAGATTGGGATATGAGTCACAGTTGAGAGCAACCTAAGTCAGTAATCGAAATACGTAGCTTTCTGGTTATTATCGGAGATTCGTAAAAGGATTTTCTCGAATCGCTACTCCATTAACTCAGCTGACTCAAAATGATACAAACTTCGAATGGACCGAGGAAT
Organism: Panax notoginseng; assembly: GCA_016801055.1. Lineage (NCBI taxonomy): Eukaryota > Viridiplantae > Streptophyta > Magnoliopsida > Apiales > Araliaceae > Panax > Panax notoginseng. The sequence goes on from CM029017.1 coordinate 203,646,648, forward strand.
GCGAGAAGAGCTTCCAAGAATTCAACATGCGATACCGACGTTGGCTCGAGCTGTTGAAAGATTTCGATCATACCATCCAATACCATCCTAGAAAAGCAAACGTGGTAGCTGACGCATTGAGTAGAAGATCATATGCAGGAACGAGTGCGATGATGTCAAGTATACGCGTAGAATCAACTTTAATCGATAAAGTTAAAGTTGCTCAAGCTACACACCGGAGTTGATGAATATGAAGAAGAAGATGCAAGAAGTTTTTATTCCAAAAGCGAGAATTGGCGATGTGAGGGAAGCTCAAACCTTCGATTTATTGGTCCATTTTAAATCCTCGATCGAGTAGGAACTGTGACCTATAGACTCATTTTACCGCCAAGTATGACACTTGTTCATAACGTTATTCACGTATCGAAGTTACGAAATTATGTGGACGACCCAAACCACATTATTGAGTAAGAACCGGACGAGATAGCTGAAGACTTAACGTACGAAGAGGTACCTGTCAAGATCTTGGATAGGAAGGAGCATGTCCTATGCACGAAGATCATACCACAAGTTAAAGTTTTGTGGAGGAACCATGCTATTGAGGAAATGACCTGGGAGTTAGAAACAGAAATGAAAGCGAGGTATCCTCATCTTTTCGAAATACCAGGTACGTACGTCAATTTCGAGGATGAAATTTCATAAGGAGGGGAGGTTGTAAGACCCCAAATTATTAATAAATGAAATTTAATTCCTCTATTTATTATTTTGAAATAGTAAGGGTTGATTTGATTAATGTGGTTAGTTATGGATAAAATGCGTAAATATTTTAAAAATAAGTAGGTGGTTATAAAATATTCATTATTGTCGGGGAATATTCGTTTGGTCGTGAAATATTCTTGTTGTCGGGGAATATTCGTACGACGGCGCAGCCTTGTGTGGGCCCCATAACGGAAAGCGATTGGATGAAAAAAACGACAAATATGAGTTGTTTATAAATAACGGCGTAGTTGTTACCGTTAATACTGTTGGAATACCCGGTGGTTAAAACACAGTAATACGCGTTGTTACACAGTAGCACACGGTATTGCACCAATTATTGATTTTTACGTAAGAAGGCATTACTCAATAATTGTTATAGTAATTACTGTTCAGTATTTTATTTTATTGATTCAATAATTGCTGCGTTGATATTTTATATTACTGTTGTTTTAATAATTATCACTACACAATATTTTCTATTATCGGAGCAATAATTCATATTATCTGAATAATATTATTAGATAACATTATTGGCAATGTCTAGAAAGTTCTGTCTAAGGAGAGGTCTGGTCATCTAATTGCGCGCCAGTAAGGAGAGATCCTTATTGGAAAGCCCCCTCTTTCCTGGGAACGGCCTGGTTGCCAGTATTGTGATTCTGTAATATTATTTGTGTATAATTAATTATTGATTTATATGATGAGGAAAATATTAATTTTATGTGGATATAGATGGAGAAAATTTTTAATGTGGCAATTGTTGAAAATTAATATTTTATCTTTTTTTTTGATAAAATAATTCATTTAAATATATTATTTTAATAATATATTGATGGTGATATTTTTACAATGAATGTGGGATATATGAGTATATGAGTATATGAGGAGGAAGAGTATTTTTGTGGCATTAAATGATTAACACATGTTTTGTGTGTTGGTGGACACAATTCTTGACCGAAAATTTATTATTGACTGTAAAATCGCCCGTTTGTGGATTTCGATCAATTTCTATTTGGAATTTGGAAAAACTTTCTTCTGTAAAGTTGTAGAGAATTGAATTTCCTATAAAAACTTGCGAGATTCAAATTTTCTGATAAAAGGGCTATTTATTATGAATTATTGAAGTTCTGAAGTTCCGAAATAATTGATTTTTGGAAGTTTTAATTATTATTTTAAAGAAAAACGTTTTTTGCAAATTAGTGGGCTCAACATGTGATAAGAATGAGCTGAATTCATATCTTCTAAGGTGGGCTTGACAATTTTGTAAATATAATATTATTATATTCAATTTTTTGCTTTGGTATTCTAAGCATTTTCCTATAAATAGGGTGCTTAGGTTAGAATTGAAAATCACACCAGAAACACAAGTTTCTCTCTATTTCTCTCTCTATATCGAGCGTATTCTTGTGAGTATTTGATACTTTGAGTGTTGCTATACGGTGCAAGTTTCCTTCAGCACTATATCTAGTATTCCAGTTATAAGTACCGTCTTTTCGAGGTAAGGGATGTTATTTTATTCGAAAATGATATTATTTCTTCAATATCATTATGCCGAAATATTGGTTGGAAATTTTTATTAAATTTAAAACTTTTTCATGTCGGGGTTACTATTCATGAGTTACTATTCACGAGTTACTATTCATGAGTTAGTATTCACGAGTTACTATTCACGAGTACTATTCACGAAGCATAATGATGTTTTTTATGAAATTTTTATCTTTTGGTGTCGGAGTTACTATTTACGTATACGGCACTATTCACGAATACGGCACTATTCACCGAAAAATGAAATTTTCTTCTTTTTATCCAAAATATCTATTCTGGATATTAGCTTTTATTGTATCCATGTCTTGATCATTCTTGAATTTTACTTCACTATGATTATTTATAAGGTATTTTTGGACATGGATAAATTGAAATACGAATCCTTAATATTTGTTATTTTATTTCACTGGATTCGTTTTCTTTAAAATATTTTTCATCATCCTCAGTCCTAATTGATGATATTAATGAATATCTTTGGCCTGTAGTGCAAAGATGAATGATTTCTGATGAATATCTTTGGCCCGTAGTGCAAAGATGAACATGTGTTGAGGTGAACATGACCAACTAATGAATATCTTTGGCCTGTAGTGCAAAGATGACTATTTGATTCAAGATATTTATTGATTGATGTTACAGGGATAAAATGTTGATGATGAGCTTTTAAATTCATAGATAATCGTAGATTTCATTCTCTACGTAACTCTTCTATGAATTATTATTTTTCGCTGCGAATATTGATTTAAAACTTGTTGTCTATTGTATTCTATTAAATTTTTTCCTGTTGAAGACTAACGATAATTTGTTGTATATTATCTTAGTCATAATATTCTTTACTGGGCTAGTTGAGCTCACCCTTTTCCTTGTTGTTCTATTTTTCTTCTCAGGAGGCGAGAATGTAGCGAGTACTAGTCGGGGTATGGAATGATGGTTCAAGACAGTTATTTTAGTAGTCCTCACTATTTTATAAAATAGTGTGTCAATAAGTATAATGAGGACTTAATTGAGTATGAATACTGTCTAGATGACAATATTTGTATTTAAACTCACAGTATATGTGTTGTCGTATTTTGCACGACAATTGTAATAATAAAGTTGTAGTTATTTTCTGTACCATGTGTTTGGCGACTCAGAATGGGTTGGATGGATTGGACCTATTTTGGGGGCGCCACAATAAATACATTACATATTCGTTCACCTTATTTATAGCATCAAGTGTAGGAGCAAGGATGGCTTCGTCTTGGAAATAAAAGCCATTCTCAAAATTTTCTAATAAATTAGGATATGTGATATCAACAATTGCTGCAAGGGGATTGATCGAATATTTGATAAGAAAATTAGGATAAATAATGGAGAGTAATGATAATAGCTCAGTAATGATAATATCATAAAGTAGTGATTTTAGGAGATAATAATTAAATTAGAAAATATAATATCAAAACAGTTTACATTACCAAAATAGTTTAGATTTGTAGTGATTTAGAGGATTATACATTTAAAATATTAATTTGGGATTAAAAAAAGTAGTGATTTTAGTAGATAATAATTAATTTAGTAATGATAATATTAGAACAGTCAACATTATTAGAACAGTTTAGATGTATAGTGATTTAAGAGATTATAAAATCAAAATAATAATGTAGGATTAAAAAGTAATGATTTTAGAAGATAATAATTACGTTGTAATAATATAAAAATTGTTTAGATCGAAAAAGTAGCGATTTAGTGGATTATAAAATCAACATAGTAACTTATGATTTGTATTATTTGTTATTTTAATTTTGTTTTAAATGTTTTAAATTGTATAATATTATTTTGTAATATAATTATAAATGGTATAATATTATGTTGTAATATAATTAAATTAGTAATGATAATATCTGCACAGTTTAGATAAGTAGTAATTTTATTATATACGTGTATTATAATATTATATCATATATGTATGATATAATGTATGGTATAATTATGAATGTTATAATATTAGAAAAGTAATTATTTTAAGTTATAATAATTATGTTTTAACATAATTAAATTAGTAATAGTTTAGAAAAATAGTGGATTTTAGGGTTTATAAAATAAACATATTAGTGCAGGATTATATATATGTATGATAATGAATGGTGTAAGATTATAAATGGTATATAATACTGTAAAATTCTAAAAAATAGATTTATTGGGTTGTCACTGTTAATAATGTTGGAACTTATATATATGCATGGTAAAATATTATAAAAGGTATAATATTATAAAATTCAAAACCAATGTAATTATGTAACAGTTGATATTACCAAAACAGTTTAGATTTATAGTGATTTAGTAGATTATAAATTCAAAATATTAATTTGGGATTAAAAAAATAGTAATTTTAAGAGATAATAATTAAATTAGAAAGGATAATATCAGAAAAGTTGACATTATCAAAACAGTTTAGATTTGCAATGATTTAGGGGATTATAAAATAAAAATATTAATTTGGGATTAAAACATAGTGATTTTAGGATATAATAATTAAATTAAAAAAGATAATATCAAAACAGTTGACATTACCAAAATAATTTAGATTTATAGTGATTTAGTGGATTATAAATTTAAAATATTAATCTTTCAAAATTAATATGAAAATATAATGAAAAATCTAAACCTAAATGGTTCATAATATGGAATTATTTAATTGATATATTAAAATAAATATGGAAATATCAAAATCTTATTTGAGCCTAAGCTTACTTTCAAACTGCTCGATTTAATTTGCAATTGGTCTAATTAATTAATAGATCATATTTCATGATTTAAGAAGCGGTCAATGAAATGGTAATAAGTTGTCTATCCGAGTTGTTAAAAGAGATTAATTTTTTATTCATTTCGTTCCATATTAAAAGTTCCTATTATTTAGTGAATTCTGTTTGAATCATTTCCTTAAGAACCATGACTTCTTATTGGAATAAATCAATTTGTAATAAGTTGATTGAATGTTATATTCCATAAAAATTAAAAAAAGTTGTCGATTACTTTGTTGATTGAATCCTTCAAGGATTTATTTTTTAAGTAGCATGATTCAATTGGATGAAAAAGTGTTAGTCGCGTAATTGGCACAAAGAATAAAATAATAAATATGAAAATGTTTTAAAATGTTGATTTTTAGTATTTCCAATAATTGATGGAGTTGGTTAGAAAATAAGTTTTTAAAAGATTTATTATCTTTCATATATCTAACCAATATTGTTTTCATAAATCTTAGGATGAGTTTTATATTATTTAAGTATTCCATAATTTATTAATTGATTGAGTTTTCCATAAATTGGTTAAGCAAATAAATTTTTATATCTTTAGAATCAATTAGCGTGGTTCAAATAATTGGAAGATTTTTGAAAGTTAATAGATTGAAGTTTTAAAATGAATATGGAAATAATTTTTAATTGCATTGAACTATGAAAGTAATTAATTAATCATAGAATAAATTTATTACGCACATGAAAAGTAGGTAAAATAAATAAAAGTCTAATATTAAAGGAAATTTACTTTTCAAATAAGTAAAACTAATTTTTCATAAAAAGCAAGTTGGCCCTATCGTGTTTAAATTCATCTTATCTGGTTGTTGCCTAAGAGAGTTATCTAATTAATAGATCCTAAAATAATGTGGCTGTTGATAATATCCATGAAATAAGGTGATCAATATATAATATCCTAAGTAATTGTCAAGGGTATTTTTGTCAAAGGCAATAAGAAGCATTAATTAGGATGGACATATGTTAAATTTATAGAATGACATGTGTCAATATATTGTGTCATGTACTGTGATTTAGTATATATAATAGATAAGTTGGTCCCTGCCAAGTAGACCTGACAATATAGTTGGTTAACTATTGGGTCAACCCATATTAATTGGAACTAAATGGGTTGGTTAACTATATTTATTTATTTGGATTGGTTAAAGTTTGGAACCATATTTTTAAAATGAAATATAGTTCCAACCCGGTTAACCATTCTTCGACCCATATTTTATTCTAAATCCAAATCAAACGTTCTTTCCACCCATATTTACATATTGAAGAAGCTCAACCACCCACCCCCACCCTCACTCACACCCACCCCTTACCCCACCACTACCTCTACCCCACCCCCTACCCATCCACGCCCCTACCCCCCACCACCCACACCCACCACAACCCACCCAACACCACCCACCCCACCCCACCCCCACCCACCCTCTACCCCCATCCCTACCCCTACCCACCCTCTACCCCACCTACCCCACCCCACCCCACCCCACTCCACCAAAAAATTATATTATGTGATTATGTATACACCCCTTAACCTCACCCCCACCCCTACCTAACCCACCCTCACCCCCACCCCCACAAAAAAAATATTATGTGATTATGTATACACCCCTTACCCCCACCCCACCCACCCACCCACCCACCTCACCCACCCCTACCCCATCATACCCCTTACCCCTACCCACCCCTACCCTATCCTCTACCCCCACCCATCCCCCACCCCACTAAAAAATTATATTATGTGATTATGTATACACCCCTTACCCCCACCCCCACCCCCACCCAACCCACCCCCCACGCCCACCCCATACCCACCTCCACCCACCCCACAAAAAAAATATTATGTGATTATGTATACACCCCTTACCCCCACCCCACCCACCCATTCACCCCTACCCACCCCACCCACCCCACCCACCCCACCCACCCCACCCCTACCTCTATAAAAAAAATAATTATGTGATTATGTATACACTTCACCACCCTACCCACCCCACTTACCCCCACCCCCTACTCCACCCCCTACCCCCATACACCCCACCCACCCCCCACCTCCACCACTCCTAAAAAAAATTAATATTAAGCGATTATGTATACATCACCCATCCTCTACCCCTACCCCTACCCACCCGACTCTAACCCCACCCACCCACCCCTTATATTCGTCTCTCTATCTATATTATATATTAATTTTATTTTAAAAAAAATTTGTTTAAAAGTCAAAACATCTTAAAATGGTTAATACGGTTAATATGGTTTTTAACCATAACCATATGGTTCCAACCCACATTATCCATATTAAAAATGGTTAATATGGTTTTAGTTCTTAAATGGTTGGTTAACCATATTTTGAAAACCAAACCAAACCCATAACCAAATTTTGCCAGGTCTACTGCCAAGTTTACCAAATGTCGGGTCATGATATTTCCCCTATTGGACCGAATGGAGTGGGTTTATTTATTAAATTAGTCCATTGGGTCTTCACTATTGGGTCCTAAAGTTATTGGGCCTAATCCTTACATTATCTTTATTATATCTCTATAATATTGGACCGGGTCAATGGGTTGATCCATTAGATCTTTTAATATCTAAGTCTTTGACTTGTAATGATGAAAAAGGAAGGTTGTTGACCAAAAGTCTGCATATCATTAATGTGGATGGGATTATATCCGGCCGGCGGTATGTACAGTGGAAAAAAAAGGTGACAACCTGCATGCATCCGGCTGAAATCGAGGAGAAGTGGGGGACTGTGTTAGACAATAGTTGGTGGCACGAAAAACCGGGTAAGAGAGTATAACCTAGCAAGGGAGTCTTTAAGAAAAAGGTACGCATACACACAACTGAGAAGTGGATCTCTAAAAAAAGACACTAGATATTTTATCCTCCATTGTGAACCTTGGTAATGGCCTGTACTGACTCTCACGCCTGAGCTATCCCCCGACAGTCGAAGCAGTCAAGATTTTGGTGTTGACTGTATTTAGTGTGCAGGATCAGGACGTCTTACGTGATTGGGACGTAACAGAAGATCTTGGCGTTAACATTGGCGCTAGAAGGAGGGCTGAGTTCTAGTGTCCTGAGTATTTTCAATCACAAATTGTGTTCGTTCTACGTCGGAATCCATAGGGAAGAGTAGAACGCCTACACCTGAAGGGCAGCCGATAGCTGCAAGTGAATCTGCACCGCGAGTATCCGTCAAAGATCGTTTGGGACCGACAGCAAGTACTCATGCTAGCACAGCTTCCAAACGTCCATCAGGGGATTCTCGTCTGAAGGTCGTGAGTAACGTTAAGCGAAAGTTGGTTTTCATGGCTGAGAAAGGATCTGGTCATGGTCGGAAATGGGTAGAAGGCACCTCGCTTAGAACTCGATACCGAGATGACCACGATGATAAGGCCTCCAAGCTGGCTAAGATGGCAGACGAAACAGATAGGGCCATGGAGGTACTTTTGAAGCAGCTACAAGATATAGCTGAGTAGATGTCTCGGATGGAGGAGTTGAGGGACGAAGCTTCCAGTTATGTTCAGTCCGAAGAACGTGGGCATCGGAGTGGCAAGGAACATGCCCATTTAGGTCGAGGATCTCGGGGCTAACCTAGAGATCGAAGAAGATCCAGAAGCCCTACTCCTCAAAGATCGAGGAGGATACCTCACCCTATCGGTTCTAAGGAGCAGGGTCAAAGCAAACAAAGAGGCCGATCCAGGGAGTTCATTTCTGAGAATACAAAGAAGGTGATCTGCCTTGCACATTCTCACCACAACGGCCAAGTTCAGAAACGAAGCAGACCCAGAGCTCACACTCCTGAGAGTCTACCGAAGGTACTCGGCCATGTGGACGCTCATCATCGGAGAAGTCCCTCGCAAGTTAGGGGCTCTAGGGTAAAAGGCCGATCTACTCAGAGGAGGAAAGAGTCATCGGAGAAGGAAGCGTCATCTCAACCAGAAGGAGTGGAGTATCTGGTTAAAGAATTGAAGGAGCTCCAGAAGCAATTAGCTGAGGTTCAACAGGTAAAGGATACTCTGGGAAAGAAGGCGTCCCCATTTTCCTCGGATATTCTTAAGGAGAAGGCGGACACCACCAAGAAGTTGCCTCATATGGAGAGTTACGATGGGTCTGGAGATCCTTATGACCATAGCCAGGCGTTCGACCGTCTAATGGATTATTATGATTTCACCGATGCTGCTAAATGCCACACGTTTGTTACAACGTTGAGAAAGGATGCGAGACAGTGGATGGGGACTCTACCGGCAGATTCAGTATTTTCATGGTCTGAGCTGTGTGACAAATTCCATGCCCATTTCGGGAGAAACTGAAGAAGAGGGAAGCCCACATGTTTTTTAGCACAGGTCAGATAGTTCACCAATGAGTCCTTAGGTCAGTATGTGAAGAGGTTCAGGGAGACAGTTGGCCAGGTGTCCGACCTTAATGATTTGCAAGCTGTAGGTTTGTTTCAGAATGGACTAGATCTGGTGAAGTCCGAAAAGTTGGTGAAGAAGCTGATGTTTCACCATCCGAAGAGCTTGGCAGAAGCTTTTGATAAAGTAGAAGGCTATATTGTGGTGGAGGAAGCCATGAATAGCCTAAAACGCCCTTCTTCGGATCGAATAAAGGAGGCAGATACTCCTAAAGCTGAAGGCGATCAAAGAAAGGTAAGGGGTATAACGATCGGCCAGAAGGCAGCTCGAAACACTACTACAAAACAATAAATAGACAACACTTAAACTACAACGTTTTTTATAAAAACGTTGTGGTATTTTTTTTCACAACGTTTTTAAAAAAAACGTTGTAGATACATATGCAAAAACGTTATCTATTTAAAAGGGTATTTTTTTTATTTTAAATAGATAACATTTTTAAAAAAAATATTGTGTAGGTCAAAAACACGGAGCAAAAAATCGGCCTTAAGTGAAAACTTAAAATTAAAAGATAAAGTCTTTTGTCTGTGCTCGTGAGTTTATTTTTATTCCTTTCTTCAATTTTCCTCGTCTCTTTCGGTTTTTCTCTCATTTTTTCTTCTGTTTTAGGGCTAGATTTTCATTCGTAAGTTCTTCATCTCTTTGGATTTGTTCCAGAATTATACGGGATCAACCCTAGGAGGAACTGGACATAAGCCATAAATCGTCTTGAAGAAACCTTAAAAGGAGGCTAGAATCATGAAGAGCTTGAAGCCACTTAAGCAACTGAAGCTCTCCGTACCTGCTCAAGAAACACCTATCACCAGTTTCTTGTAAGCTCTCTCAAGTTTCGCTTATCTATTTTGACACTTTCTATTTATTATCTTTCTAGCTTACTGGGTTCACGCCAAAATCCTGCTTATGGAAATACCTTACGCCATTTCTTCAGCATAACACAAACCCTAAACGGGTTACTACCCGAATCACTCTATAAAAGGTTATCGTCAATCGGTGACCCTAGCATTTCGGTTGTGCCAGTTCTCGATCAATGGGTCAGGAAAGGAAGAGAGATCCAGAAATTTCAAATCGATTATTTTCGATTGGACAGAGTAATGGGCTGCTGATGCGTGACCTGAGCAATAGGGGCCCTCAAATTTTAAAATTTCAAATAATTTGTAGAGAATGTGGGTTCTCCAATTCTTGTATCTGGGTTGTCACCCTCCGGGATTACAGCAGCTTTCTTGCTTGGTACTCTCACTTGGCGTGCTTTTGGCCCTTCTGGTTTTCTTCTGGTTGCTACTTATTTTGTTCTTGTAAGTTGAAGTTTAATTAATTTGATTCTGGGTATTAAGACTTGCTTATATATTCTCTGGATTAGCATAATTTTTTGATAATAAAATTGGCATATTTTAGCATAAATGTGAATACAAGTCAATAAAAAAAATCTTGATTTTTTATTTGCCTTTCCTTGAGACTTTTGTTAGTAAATGACTACATTATACTGCCATAATTTTGTTTCTGAGTTTGAGAAGAACAGAAATGATACATGGAATGATTATTAAAGGCACTCCACCATTGTAAATTTGTAATCTGTGTCATTACAGATTATAAATTCGCTATATCTTTGATCTTGCCTTTGATCAGGTGCGTTCTTTGCCTTATTCTTCTTCCTACATTGTGCCTAATTTAGCTGATTCTAATTTTTGTGATGGTTAATGTACTTACCTTTAGTTTGCACACCCTGTTAAGGACTATCTGTGAAGGACAAGAAGGTTTGATGTTGTTTTTCCTTTATTTCAATTTCTACAAGTGAAGTGTTTATACAGTAAATTATCCTTTGAAGGCAGTAAAACTTAACAGAAGGTTCAACTATTTCAGGAGCAAATACTAATGTAACAACAGGTTAGATCTTGGAAGTTTTTATTTCCTTAGAGAAATCATTTGGTATATGGTATCAATAGGTTTCTGATGAAGGCGATGTTCGTTATGTTTTTCCAAAAGACCGATCAAAGCTTGCAGCCAAGTCACTTTGGATAAAATATGAACCTCTAGTTGAAAAGGCTAAGGTATTGCCCTTGTATCTTCTTCATGTTTGTGTTTCTTTGGAAGAATCAATGCTAGGGGATCCAAGGGTTTGCCAAAATATCCTTTTCTTTTACAGTATGATGCAATAAATACTTGGCTGGTTCTGACTGGAATGGCTTTTGATCTATTGTTGGGTATGCAAAGTTGGGTCTGTTTGGGTCTTGTTGTCTGCAGCAGATGTTTTTACTTCTGTAGTCAGTTGTATGGGGTGCGCTGTATAGGCTGGCATATGCAACCTCATTCTGTATGTGCTATGCTGTTAGTTCTTTTGGTAAAAGGCTGCTGGGTCCTGCTTGTGGTTATGCTATGACGTAGTTGCTGCTCTACTACTGCTCCAAATTTTTGTTGGACTTGTAGGCTATTACTGCTATATTATTTGACTGCTGATTCTTTTGGCTTTCTGTTGCACTTTGAATGGCTTCTGCTGTAGTTCTCGATGGATGTTCTGTTGCTGTGTGTTGTGCTGCTAGTTGTGTGGGAGGTTGGGCAGCTGTATGCCGTGTGCTGCTGGGATTTCTTGGCAGTTTGGCTACAGTTGTTGTTGCTGGCCTCTGCATTTACTCCTTGCTGGTTTGCAAATATATAATTAGTTTTTGACTGCCTATGTACCAGACATTACAGTTTTGGAAATTTTGAAGATTTTAATTGTCAATGTACTTGTCATAATATCTTACTTGAATTTCAAACTCCTCTTGTTTTTGTCTTAGTTCTTTATTCTTTTGACAGTTTTCTATTGTAATTGCTCATTTTGTTAACATTTTTCAAGTAAGGACAGTTAATATATTTGGAAACTGCTGCTGTTTGTTGCTGCTCTGAATATGGTGTATCTAATTAACCAGTTCTAGAAGTTTATGCAGTTAGTTATTTTAATTATCTATGCCATTTTCATTGGCAGCCATCATTGCTTGGCACTTCACAGTATCTATTTTCTGTTCATCTTTCTAGTACTTTGTTATTATTCAATATTTATTTGTTGTACTTGTTTATCATTGGGGTGAATACTAACATTGAAGATTATCTGCTTCTTTGTGGGAACTAAATTTAGGTGCAACTTAGTGCAGAGCCGGTAATGTGATACCACTTACATGCAATGAACGTAACTGTACTCATATGTTCCTACTTAATGGAATCATTCTTTTGAGTTGAGAATTATACCCTCCTTAGCAGAAATGATTATTGGGGGTTTGTTGATAGTGTGATGGTATAATATAAAGTCATGAAACCTTTGCTGTTTTCTGATTTACTAGGTTTTATGTTACTTATTAGCTGTAACACGTGATACAAATTGTGTAATATGCTAGTTACTAGGTTAGATAATGATAGTTTCCTTTGAATACGCAGGTTCTCAAGTGTTCATGTGGAGAAAAGAAATTTGTTAATTAAGAGGAAGACTGCTTCTTGTTATAAATTTTTATAGTACTCTGCCGGTAATTTGGTGAACTTCTGTACTAATGGCTGCTGATCAGCGGAAGAAACATTTGAACGCTGGTCACTCTTCTCGCGAGCAACACAAAGTAAAAAGGAAGAAAGTGATATTGTCAACCATCAGATCTAATAAGAGTGTTGTGCCCAGGAGGGAGCAAATTTGCTATACTAGTCAGGTTCATTCTTTTCTGTCAGTACGAACAACCAAACTGGAACCTTTTGAAGCAGCTAGGGCAATTAAAGAGTTGAGCAAGTTTATTGCATAACATGCTAATGTCATTCTGAACTCTGAATATTAAGTCTAATTTTTGAAATTCTGACAAATTGTGGAGATCCTTAAAGATCGATCGTCCATCTTGGTTCCGTGACTGCCGGAGCCTTGAAGTTTTCACTATGTTTCCTGTTTCTAGAAGGCACTTTAACCATGTGTGCATATATGAGTATAGTTTTGAGTATTATATCAATGCTTTCAAGTCCAAATGATAAGTCTCCTGCAAATGTGGAAGTGAATACTGAAGTTAGTACGTTGTATTGAGATGGAAAAAGAATTCATATAGCACCATCTGGATTGATTGGCAAGGTATATTTTTGCACTTCCTTTTCATTATTTCTGTTTATGAAGCTTCATTTTGTATTCTTAGAGTTCTTTTCTTTAAAAGAATTGGATTATTTATTAAAAAATAAAGTTTTAGTCCTATTCAACTACAGGACCCTACAGAGCAAACCAAACTTGACAATTTCATGGTGCAACAACTTGACGGAACAGTGAATGAATGGGGTTGGTGCAAACAAAAGGTCCTGTGAAGTTCCCTGCTCTGTCCTTAATAACTTGGTTTGTGCACTTTATACTAATTTATGTAGATAAATTTTGAAAGTTTTGTCCTCATTAGTACTCCTGTTTTCTCTTTGATTATAGCAGCTTGGTGCAAATGTTATCTTGGCAGTATCACTTGCTGTTTGCAAAGCAGGAGCTAGTGTCAACAAAATCCCCCTCTACAAGGTATTGAGTTGCTACATTGTCTCTTCCTTTCTCAGTTTGATGTATAAATAAATATTTACTTTCCATACTGTAGAAGCTGCCAAGGCTTCCATGGGTATGTTAATTTGAAGTTGATTGTGAATGAAACCACACATCCTCTATTCACTTTGACTTTTCCCTCTTTCAGGACAGGATTTGTCCCCAGTTGACTTGATTAATGTCAAGTTATTTGCATGACCAGTTTCCATTATTGCCTCCAGAATCCTGCTGAGCTTGATGACTGGTTTGGTGATTTGAACCCAGAGTCTAAAGTAGTGATGCTTTGTGCTTATGTTGTACCCAGATTCTAAAGTAGAGATGTTGTAAGACCCCAACTTTTATAAATAAAGATGAATTTTCTATAAATATTATTTTTGAATATTATGGAGTTAATTTGATATAATGTTATAGTTGTGGGTAATATTTATAAATTTTACAAAGTACGCAAGTTGTTATATAATATTCGATTGGTCGGAGAATATTCGTTTTAATAGGGAATATTCGTACAACGGCACAATCATTGGTGGACCCCACAACGGAATTTTTGTCAGATTGAGAAAACGACAAAAATATTTCATTAAAAATAACGGCGAAAGTTTTACCATTGATACTGTTGAACTACTCGGTAGTAAAAGTACAGTAATACGTGTGGTTGCATAGTAGCACACGATATTGATTATTAATGCTTATGTGAGAAGTCACTCAGTTTGATTCAATTATTGTCAGTTAATAATATGAATTATTTAGCGATAATGACGTTTTGTTTTATTCGTATTATTAACGTAATAAAACAGAAACATCTTTTTATATAAAACAGAATACTTTATTAAAGTTATTCTATAAATAGAATATATTATATTTTATTTAAAAGATTTTTCTTTAAATATGGACCGTCAGATTAAAGTAATCGATCTGGACCGTTCATGGATTAGTTACTATGCATTCTATTTTTCTATAAATAGCAGCTCATTCCTTCATTATTTCTTACGAATTCACTGAACTCTAGAGAGAGAAACTATAGAGAGAAACTATAGAGAGAGAGAAGAAGAGTATTCTGCTACTTAACTACTTCCTTATTTCAGCTCTTCTTTAAAACGGTAAGGGGTGTTATTCTTTCTTATTCATGAAGAGAACTGTTGTTATTCCATTTTTTATTATTCTGTTGGAATAACCTGTATACGCGGTCTACCCTATACTTGGTGACATTCTTCTATTATTCTGTTGGAATATCCTGTCTGTGTGTTTTACACCGGACCTGGTTCCGTTTTTATTATTATTCTGTTAGAATATCCTGTCCGTGTGTTTTACACCGGACCTGGTTCCGTCTTTATTATTATTCTGTTGGAACATCCTGTCCGTGTGTTTTACACCGGACCTGGTTCCGTCTTGTTATTATTCTGTTGGAACATCCTGTCTGTGTGTTTTACACCGGAGCTGGTTCCATTATTTATTATTCTGTCGGAATATCTTGTCTGTGCGTTTACGCCGGACCTGGTTCCATTATTTATTATTCTGTCGGAATATCCTGTCTGTGCGTTTACGCCGGACCTGGTTCCATTATTTATTATTCTGTTGAAATAACCTGTCTGTGCGGTCTATCGCATGCATGGTGATTTCTTTTGTTATTCCATTCTTTATTATACTCAGTTGGTTAAGTTTTGACTTCTATACTCCATGAAATTTGTGGAATATCCTTGATAATTGCGTTTCATCTAGTATCTTTTCATGAAAATATTCTTCTAAGCATTCTTGAATTTTACTCCACAAAGCAGTATCATGTTGACAATTTGGACGTTGTTAATTCTTGGATAAATTAATTCTTGAACTTATTTTATTGAATTCTTATATCATTGTCATCATCCTCATGTTTATAAAATGTTAAAAGTCATCTGTGGCCTGTAGTACATAGATGGACTTGGTATGATTATGACCAGGGATTATTCGGTATAATCATGACCGTAATGTTACAAATGATGTGGTAAAAGTCCTCATTGGCCCGTAGTCCGTTGATGGACAGTTGTTGGCATGATCATGACCATTAATGAATACACGAATATCCTTGGCCGTAGTGCAGGGGTGATTCGATGATGTGGATTATTTTATTAAGCTGAGTCCCAGCGATCACAGTGTTGAAAAACCTTTTAAATCATAAAATATAGTAGAGTTTATTTTCAACTTGACTCTTTTAATGGATTGCTTGTTCCGCTACAGTTAAACTTGATGTCTATTATATTTTATCAGTTTAACATTGTTGAAGGCTAATGATAATTTATTCTGCATTATCTTAGTCATAATATTTCTTACTGGGCTAGTTGAGCTCACCCTTTCTTTCACTGTTCTCTTCAGGAAATGAGAACGTAGCTGGGGCAAGTCGGGGAACGGAGTGATGGTCCGAATGATAGTATTAGTTAGTAGTCCTCACTATTCTAGGTAATGGTGTGTTAATAAATGTAATGAGGACTCCTTTTGAGTATGAATACTCTCTAGAAGATAATATTTGTATTCAAACTCACAGTTTATATTTTGTCGTATTGTACACGACAGTTGTATTAGTAAGTTGTATTTGTATTCTGTACAATGTATCTGACGACCCAAGATGGGTGATGTATACCTAATTTTGGGGGCATCACAGTTGGTATCAGAGCCTAGGGATATGATCCCTGGCTAAGATGTGAGAATAGAACTAGGAGGGGAGAGACGGGGAATTCCTTCGCTAGTATGACCTACCTAAGTTTATTTGCATGGTATTTAATTGGTCGGTCATAATATAAGGATAATATATGACATATCAATTAACTTTTATTTTGTGACAGTATCTGAAAATGGCATCTGAGAATGTTGAGAATAGCAATGGAGCACAGGCGACTGTTGATTCACCACATATCAATAATCAGGATAATGTGCATCAGGAAGGTGACAATCCTCATGCAAACAACAACACTGACCAGATGATGAATGATGGAATGTTCAGAAACTTTATGCAGTTCATGCAACAGCAGGCGAGAGCGGCTCCTGTCCAAAATATAGGTAGAAACACTGAAAACTCTCGGACGGTCACCGCTAAACAGTTCAAGGAGCTGGGACCACCAGAGTTTAAGGGAGAGCCAAAACCACTTATAGCAGAAACATGGATAAAGCAGATTACCAAGATATTTGATGTCTTGGGATGCTCCGAGGAGCAAAAGGTTCCCTTTGCCGCCTTTATGTTGTGAGGAGAGGCAGATTACTGGTGGGAATCGATTAAGCGTATTCAACCTGCCGTACTGAAGATGTCTTTGGAGAAGTTCCAAGAGCTGTTCAATGACAAATACTTTCCCGAAAGTGTTCGTCACATGAAAGAGGTGGAGTTCATCAAATTGGAGCAGAATAATATGACCGTGTCGCAGTATGAGGCTAAATTTGCTGAGTTGTCCCGGTTTGCCTCCCACTTGGTGGATAATGAAGAGCGAATGACGCGAATATTTTTGTGAGGTTTGAAACCTGAGATACGTCAACATCTTATTTCTCATAAATTGTGTTTGTATTCAGATGTTGTGAATAGGGCTCAGTTAGTGGAGCGCGATAATGAGTCAACGCAACCAAAAGAGAGCAGTCGACAAAATGATAATACCAGTGAGAGCAGTCATCGAAGCGGTGACAACAAGCGTGGAGGGAATCAACAGGCCAGAAATGGTAACCACTTCGGTGGTAATCAGGGCCAAAACAATAAGAATGGTTATTTCAAGAAGAGGAGATTCAACAATGATGGAAAGACGTCAGCACCAGCACCCGTTGTTAAGGAAGGAGAACGACCACCTATCATATGTTTCAAATGCGGAGGGGAGGGGCACATCAGTCCAAACTGCGCGATGCCGTCTAAAGCATGTTATAATTGTGGAAGAGAAGGTCATTTAGCTCGATTTTGTCGTTTACCAAAAATAAGTTCAGCCAAGATGGAGACACCAAAGGCCGTCCCAGAAAAATTAAAACTGATAGTGCAAGGGAGAGCGTTTGTTGTGACCTCCCAGAAAGCAAGGAACCCGAATGAGGTCATCACGGGTAAGCTTATCATAAACTCTAACGAAGTCTATACTTTATTTGATACTGGTTCTACCCATTCTTTTATTTCTCCTACTTGCGCTCATCGATTAAATTTGACTCCGGAGAAATTAGACTTTGACTTATCTGTTGAAACTCCATTGGGAGAAACCTTCATTACATCCACGGTTTATAAGTCTTGTTTGGTTCAAGTTGGTACCCACACATTACCTGTCGATCTGATTTCATTAAAAATACTTGCATTTGACGTGATTCTAGGGATTGATTGGTTAACTACTCATCATGCAAAAATTGATTGTTTTCGTAAGGTTGTTAGCTTTCATATTCCTAATCGACCTATTATGCGAATTCAAGCAACCAAACCATTAAAATCAATCGCTGTCATCTCAAGCCATAAAGCTATTCGTTTATTGAAAAATGGATGTCAAGCTTTCTTAGCTCATGTCACAGATCTAAACAAAAATACGTCAGTTTTGAATGATATTTCTATTGTTAATAAATTCCCTGACGTATTCCCTGAAGAACTTCCTGGCCTACCCCCAGAGCGTGAAATTAAATTTTGTATCGACCTTGAACCCGGTACAAAACCCATTTCCAAAGCCCCATATCGAATGGCTCCTATTGAACTTCAGGAGTTAAAGATCCAACTGCAGGAATTGTTAGACATTGGCTTTATTCGTCCTAGTACTTCTCCTTGGGGTGCTCCTGTTCTATTCGTGAAGAAGAAAGATGGAAGTATGCGACTTTGTATTGATTATCGGGAGTTGAATCATGTCACCATCAAAAACAGGTACCCATTGCCACGTATTGATGACCTGTTTGACCAGTTGCAAGGAGCACAATTCTTTTCAAAGATCGATCTTCGTTCTGGATATCATCAGCTGAAGGTTAGAACTGAGGATATTCCAAAGACGGCTTTTAGAACTCGGTACGGGCATTATGAATTCCTAGTCATGTCCTTTGGATTGACTAATGCTCCTGCTGCCTTCATGGATATGATGAACCGGGTATTCAAGGAATATTTGGATCACTTTGTGGTCGTCTTTATTGATGACATCCTTATTTATTCCAAAAGCCGTGAAGATCATGAGCAACACTTGAGGCTGGTACTCCAAAAGCTTCGTGAATACAAGCTTTATGCCAAGTTAAAGAAATGCGAGTTCTGGCTGGAGGAGGTAGCATTCCTTGGGCACGTAGTATCAAGTCGTGGAATATCGGTTGACCCGACAAAGATTGAAGCTATTCAAAGCTGGGAGCAACCTAAATCAGTGACCGAAGTACGTAGCTTTCTTGGTTTAGCTGGTTATTATCGGAGATTCGTGGAAGGATTTTCTCGAATCGCTACTCCATTAACTCAGCTGACTCGGAAAGATACAAAGTTCGGTTGGAGCGAAGAATGTGAGCAGAGTTTTCAAGAACTCAAGAGGAGACTCATTTCAGCACCTGTTCTAACAATACCATCTGGCTCGGAGGGATTTGTCATCTACAGTGATGCTTCGAGCAAAGGGTTGGGATGCGTTCTCATGCAACATGGAAAAGTCATAGCCTATGCATCAAGACAACTCAAGGAATATGAGAGGAATTATCCTACTCATGATCTAGAGTTGGCAGCTGTTGTCTTTGCACTTAAAATTTGGAGGCATTACTTGTATGGGGAGAAGGTGGAGATCTTTACGGATCATAAAAGCCTCAAATATTTTTTCACTCAAAAGGAACTCAACATGCGACAACGACGTTGGCTTGAACTGTTGAAAGATTATGATCATACCATTCAATACCATCCTGGAAAAGCGAACGTGGTAGCTGACGCATTGAGTAGAAGATCATATGCAAGTACGAGTGCAATATTGTCAACACAAAGGCCCATTTTGTGTGACTTGCAAAGGATGGAGATAGAGTTAAAGACTCCAGGGACCCATGTGATGATGGCGAATATACGAGTAGAACCAACTTTAATCGATAAAGTTAAAGCTGCTCAAGCTACAGACCTGGAGCTGATGCGTATGAGGAAGAAAGTGCAAGAAGGTGCTATGCCGGAAGCAAGAATCGATGAAGAAGGAATACTTCGAGTCAACTCCAGACTTTGTGTTCCTAACAACCCTGATTTAAAGTATGAAATCATGATGGAGGCGCACAACACACCGTTTGCAATCCATCCTGGAAGTACCAAAATGTATCATGATCTTCGTCATACATTTTGGTGGAGCAATATGAAGAGAGAGATAGCGTTGTTTATCTCAAGGTGTCTAACTTGTCAACGAGTCAAAGCGGAGCATCAAGTACCAAAAGGTCCATTGCAACCACTTGAAATTCCAGAATGGAAGTGGGAGCACATTACCATGGATTTCGTTACCGGTCTTCCTAGGGTTTCTCAAGGTATTGATGCGATTTGGGTCATTGTTGATAGATTGACCAAGTCTGCTCATTTCTTACCGATACGAGAAACTTATACACTTGAACGTCTTGCTCGTATGTACATAAACGAGATTGTAAGACTGCATGGTATGCCAGTATCCATAGTTTCTGATCGAGACCCAAGATTCACTTCACGATTTTGGGTTAGTTTACAAAAAGCTATGGGCACAGATTTACGATTTAGTTCGGCATATCATCCTCAGACGGACGGACAATCAGAGAGGACTATTCAAACTCTAGAAGATTTATTAAGACTCTGTGTCTTTGACTTCAAGGGAAGTTGGGACAAGTTCTTACCATTGGTGTTGTTTTCCTACAACAACAGTTATCAAGCAAGTATTGGCATGGCTCCATTCGAAGCATTGTATGGAAGAAAATGTCGTTCTCCAGTATGCTGGGATGAGGTGGGTGAAGCAACGTTGTTGGGACCGGAGTTGGTACGTATGACTACAGAAAAGATTCAAACGATCCGACAACGTATAAAAACCTCACAAGATCGACAAAAGAGTTATGTTGATCTTCATCGAAAGGACGTGAAATTTGATATAGGAGATCATGTGTTTTTACGTGTTGCTCCATGGAAAGGAGTTACGAGATTTTGAAAAAGAGAAAAGCTCAATCCTCGATTTATCGGTCCATTTTTAATCCTCGATCGAGTAGGAACTGTGGCTTATAGACTAGCTTTACCGCCAAGTATGTCTCGTATTCATAACGTTTTTCACATATCCATGTTACGCAAATATGTGGAAGACCCGAACCACATTATTGAGTTAGAACCGGACGAAATAGCGGAGGATTTGACGTATGAAGAAGTTCCTGTTCAAATCTTGGATAAGAAGGAACATATTCTACGCTCCAAGGTTATACCTCAAGTCAAAGTTTTGTGGAGAAACCACGATGTTGAGGAAATGACTTGGGAGTTAGAATCTGAAATGAAATCAAGGTATCCTTACCTCTTCGACATACCAGGTACGTACCCTAATTTTGAGGGCGAAATTTCATAAGAAGGGGAGGTTGTAAGACCCCAACTTTTATAAATAAAGATGAATTTCCTATAAATATCATTTTTGAATATTATGGAGTTAATTTGATATAATGTTATAGTTGTGGGTAATATTTATAAATTTTACAAAGTACGCAAGTTGTTATATAATATTCGATTGGTCGGAGAATATTCGTTTTAACAGGGAATATTCGTACAACGGCACAATCATTGGTGGACCCCACAACGGAATTATTGTCGGATTGAGAAAACGACAAAAATATTTAATTAAAAATAACGGCGGAAGTTTTACCATTGATACTGTTGAACTACTTGGTAGTAAAAGTACAGTAATACGTGTGGTTGCATAGTAGCACACGGTATTGATTATTAATGCTTATGTGAGAAGTCACTCAGTTTGATTCAATTATTGTCAGTTAATAATATGAATTATTTAGCGATAATGACGTTTTGTTTTATTCGTATTATTAACGTAATAAAACAGAAACATCTTTTTATATAAAACAGAATACTTTATTAAAGTTATTCTATAAATAGAATATATTATATTTTATTTAAAAGATTTTTCTTTAAATATGGACCGTCAGATTAAAGTAATCGATCTGGACCGTTCATGGATTAGTTACTATGCATTCTATTTTTCTATAAATAGCAGCTCATTCCTTCATTATTTCTTACGAATTCACTGAACTCTAGAGAGAGAAACTATAGAGAGAAACTATAGAGAGAGAGAGAAGAAGAGTATTCTGCTACTTAACTACTTCCTTATTTCAGCTCTTCTTTAAAACGGTAAGGGGTGTTATTCTTTCTTATTCATGAAGAGAACTGTTGTTATTCCATTTCTTATTATTCTGTTGGAATAACCTGTATACGCGGTCTACCCTATACTTGGTGACATTCTTCTATTATTCTGTTGGAACATCCTGTCTGTGTGTTTTACACCGGACCTGGTTCCGTTTTTATTATTATTCTGTTGGAATATCCTGTCCGTGTGTTTTACACCGGACCTGGTTCCGTCTTTATTATTATTCTGTTGGAATATCCTGTCCGTGTGTTTTACACCGGACCTGGTTCCGTCTTGTTATTATTCTGTTGGAATATCCTGTCTGTGTGTTTACACCGGACCTGGTTCCATTATTTATTATTTTATCAGAATATCCTGTCTGTGCGTTTACGCCGGACCTGGTTCCATTATTTATTATTCTGTCAGAATATCCTGTCTGTGCGTTTACGCCGGACCTGGTTCCATTATTTATTATTCTGTTGGAATAACCTGTCTGTGCGGTCTATCGCATGCATGGTGATTTCTTTTGTTATTCCATTCTTTATTATACTCAGTTGGTTAAGTTTTGACTTCTATACTCCATGAAATTTGTGGAATATCCTTGATAATTGCGTTTCATCCAGTATCTTTTCATGAAAATATTCTTCTAAGCATTCTTGAATTTTACTCCACAAAGCAGTATCATGTTGACAATTTGGACGTTGTTAATTCTTGGATAAATTAATTCTTGAACTTGTTTTATTGAATTCTTATATCATTGTCATCATCCTCATGTTTATAAAATGTTAAAAGTCATCTGTGGCCTGTAGTGCATAGATGGACTTGGTATGATTATGACCAGGGATTATTCGGTATAATCATGACCGTAATGTTACAAATGATGTGGTAAAAGTCCTCATTGGCCCGTAGTGCGTTGATGGACAGTTGTTGGCATGATCATGACCATTAATGAATACACGAATATCCTTGGCCGTAGTGTAGGGGTGATTCGATGATGTAGATTATTTTATTAAGCTGAGTCCCAGCGATCACAGTGTTGAAAAACCTTTTAAATCATAAAAGATAGTAGAGTTTATTTTCTACTTGACTCTTTTAATGGATTGCTTGTTCCGCTACAGTTAAACTTGATGTCTATTATATTTTATCAGTTTAACATTGTTAAAGGCTAATGATAATTTATTCTGCATTATCTTAGTCATAATATTTCTTACTGGGCTAGTTGAGCTCACCCTTTCTTTCACTGTTCTCTTCAGGAAATGAGAACGTAGCTGGGGCAAGTCGGGGAACGGAGTGATGGTCCGAATGATAGTATTAGTTAGTAGTCCTCACTATTCTATGTAATGGTGTGTTAATAAATGTAATGAGGACTCCTTTTGAGTATGAATACTCTCTAGAAGATAATATTTGTATTCAAACTCACAGTTTATATTTTGTCGTATTGTACACGACAGTTGTATTAGTAAGTTGTATTTGTATTCTGTACAATGTATCTGACGACCCAAGATGGGTGATGTATACCTAATTTTGGGGGCGTCACAGATGTGACTTGACTATTTTTTATTTTTTTGATGTAGCAATTATTGTGATATATTTTGAATGGTTGATACATTTTGGCTATATATCATGGCATTAGCATATTGCAGGTGCATTGGGTAATATAGGTGAACCACATCTTTTTTTTTCTTTTTTCTTTTTTATCTACAACATTTAAAAAACGTTGTCTGATATACAAAACAACAACATTTTTATCCAAAAAACGTTGTGGAATCATACCTTCTACAACGTTTTTAAGCATCTGCTAATTTTTGAAAAGTAAATCTACAACGTTTTTTCCTAAAAAATATTGTGTATTGTGCTTAACTACAACGTTTTAAAAACGTTGTATAAGGGTGTCAAATAGATAACACCCTTAACCACGACGTTTTTCTGACTGAAACCACAACGTTTTTTCCACGTTGTCTATTTACTGTTTTGTAGTAGTGAAGAGGTACAATAACACATGGCGACAAAGAAGTAATCGCCCACCTGCTCCCACCCAGAAAGTGAATAAGGTTTACACCAAACTGAATACGGATAGGTCTGTGATTTTGGATCAGATCAGAGGTCAACCGTTCTTTGAACCACCTCGTGATAATTTTAAGCCAGGACAGGGCAACGCTCAAAAATATTGCGGCTATCATCAGGCTGCAGGTCACGACACTAATGAGTGTTGCAATTTGAAAGATTTTGTAGAGAGAAAAGTTCAAAGTGGTTTGTTGGTTCAATATGTGGCCGGGAGGGATCAACAAGAGTAGCAAAATGTTAACCGCACCGTTCAGACGGTTCAAACGGTTCCCTCCGTGCAGCCTGCTCCAAATCAGCCACCAAGGCACGTCGTTAATGTAATAACCGGTGGGACAGCAGGGAAGTTGGTAGAAAAGAAGATAAGGGGATATCTGGACTCAGTCATGTCTATGACAGGTGTTCCCCCGAAGATCGATAGACCGTTTCCAGGGACTGTTATATCCTTCACTGATGCAGATTATCCTTCGGAACCCATTGAGCCCCATGAAGGAGCACTAGTGATCACTGCACAAGTGGGCTCAGCAGATGTAAAGCGTATGATGATAGACAACAGGTCTTCTGTGGATATTTTGTATGCCCATGCTTATCAGAGGATGCATCTTGATGGGCGAAAGATGGAGGTTGGGCAGGAGGCTCCCCTATATGGCTTCAGCAACGATCCGGTCAGAGTGGCAGGGACTATTGAGCTACCGGTCATCTTCGGTACTACTCCACAACAGGTAGAAATAAAATGTAAATTTTATGTTGTGCAAGTAGATTCGGCCTACAACGCCATACTGGGAAGACCTACCTTGACTGCTCTCCAAGCAGTGACTTCTATCCCTCACTTCAAAATCAAGTTCCCGACCGCGCATGGAGTTGGAGAGGTGGCAGGGGACTTAGATCTGGCCCGACGCTGCTATCGGAACGCCGTCATTTCCTCGAGAGTAGGGGTCAGCAAGCAGAAGCAAACCATGGCAATTGAGATCGAGCTTTTCACTGAAAGTAGTTCGGAGCCGTTGGTTATTCCTACAGGAGAGACAGAGGATATCAAGCTAGTCCTGGGAAAGAAAGACAAGACAGTGAAGATTGGTTCGGGCTTGTCGGAACCTCTCCGGACAAATCTTATGGAACTTCTTCGCTGCTATTCGGACATCTTTGCATGGGAGCCACAAGACATGCCCGGAATCAGCCGAAAGATTGCCGAGCATCGGCTGGATGTGGATCCATCAAAGAAGCCAATTCGACAGAAAAGGCGGATCTTTGCACCTGAACGTCAAAGGATCATTGATGAGGAGATCGTGAAGCTGATAGCTGCTGACTTCATCTTCGAGATTGACTATCCGGAGTGGATGGAAAATATAGTGCTGGTGCAGAAGCAGAATGGGAAATGGCGAGTCTACATCGACTACACAGATTTGAACAAAGCATGCCCAAAGGACTTCTATCCTCTACCCCACATCGATCAACTTATTGATGCGACTTCGGGGTATGCACTACTAAGCTTTATGGATGCTTTTTCAGGTTATCATCAAATTTCTATGTGCAAAAAGGACATCCCAAAGACAACATTCATCACACACCGTTCGGTGTACGCCTATAAGAAGATGACCTTCAGCCTGATAAATGCTGGAGCCACTTACCAAAGAATGATGAATTTTGTCTTCCAGAAGCAACTGGGAAAGAACATGGAGGTGTACGTGGATGATATGATCGTGAAGAGCACGATGGTTCAGAAACATTTGGATGATCTGGAGGAATGCTTTCAGACAGTCCGCCATCACAAATTTAGTCTCAATCCTACAAAGTGTACCTTCGGACTCGGTGCAGGGAAGTTCCTGGGTTACCTAGTCAGTCAAAGGGGGATTGAAGCCAATCCGGAAAAGATCCAGGCCATTCTAGACATGAAGACTCCTCAGTTATTCAAAGATGTTCAGCGTCTGACTGGCAGGATTGCAACTTTGAGGAGATTCATGTACAAATCCATAGAAAGATGCTTACCATTCTTCGATACACTGAAAGGACCAAAGAATGCGAAGACATTTCAATGGACTTCGGAGTGTGAAAACGCCTTCCAAGGCATAAAGACATATCTGTCTTCGGCTCCTTTATTGATGAAACATGCTTCAGCTGAGACTTTGAATTTATATCTGGCAGCTAGTTTGTTGGCAGTCGGAGCAGTACTGGTTCGGGAGATCAGCGAGAAGCGGCATCCAGTTTATTATGTCAGTCATGTCCTAAGAGATTCCGAAACTAGGTACCCGAATATTGAAAAATTTGCCTTCGCTTTAATAATTGCTAGCCAAAAGCTGCGGCAATATTTTCAAGGTCGGCTCCTGGTTGTATACACGGATCAACCACTGAAGAAGGTGATGAACAAACCAGAAGTTTCGGGGAGATTAGCAGCATGGACTATAGAATTATCCCAATTCTTTATTGAATATCATCCCCGAACTGCTATCAAAGGTCAAGCCTTGGCCGATTTCATGGTAGAGTGTTCGTTCTCCGAAGCAGATGCTGAACTGCCAGAAGCTGAGACACCCGATCAAACAGTTGCAGTTCTTCAGCACGGTCAGAATTCATGGACGCTGTATGCAGACGGATCTTCTACAGCGAATATCAGCAGGGCAGGGATTTTTTTGACAAGTCCGGAGGGATTCAAGGTGCAGCAGGCCATCTGATTTGGGTTCAGAGCAACGAACAACGAGGCTGAATACGAAGCAGTATTGGCAGGAGTCCGGTTAGCAAAAAGTCTAGAAGTTCAGAAACTGATCATCTATAGTGACTCTCAATTGGTCGTCAAGCAACTTTCGGGAGATTATGAAGCTCGTGGAACGAGGATGATCAAGTATTTGGCAGGATTGAAGGACCGGCTTCAGTATTTCGTCTCTTATGAGTTTCAGGGCATATAACGTAATGACAATTCCATTGCCGATGCGTTATCGAAGCTGGCCACTACGGATGCAGTTATTTTCAATGGGTCAGTTTATTTGGAGGTTTTGCAGCAGCCGAGTATCCAGCACGAAGCGGTAATATGTATCGAGCGGTCTAACTGTTGGATGACTCCCTATATTGAATATCTGACAGATGGCGTCCTTCCTTCAGATCAGATGTTGGCAAAGAAGATCAAGTATAAGAGTGCCAATTTCATTCTTATTGATGGGGATCTTTATCCACTGGCATTTTCCTCACCATTGTTGAAGTGTCTGATTCAATCTGAGGCTGAGTATGCTCTTCAGGAGGTTAACGAGGGTATTTGCAGTGATCATATGGCTGCTAAGTCATTGGCTTATAAAGTACTTCGGCAGGGATACTACTGGCCTACGATCTTCAAGGAAGCTGCAGAGTACGTGAAGAAATATGAAAAGTGTCAACTCAATAGTCCGATCCCACATCAGCCACCAGAAGAGCTATATTCGATATTATCTCCTATACCCTTTTTTGTCTGGGAGGTAGATATATTGAGTCCGCTGCCGAAAGCTAAAGGTCAAGTCAGCTTTGTCATAGTGGCTATCGATTATATGACCAAATGGGTAGAAGCGAAGCCACTTCGGTGAGTAACGGAACAAGAGTATTTGAAGTTCATGAAGGAGTCCGTAGTGTTTCGTTTCGGAATTCCTAAAGTGTGATATCGGACAACGGGCGCCAGTTCGTGGGATCAAAATTTGAAGGATTCCTGAAAGAGTTAGGGGTTCAGCATGGAAAAACTTCAGTGGCTCATCCACAGTCGAATGGGCAAGTTGAGGTAACAAACAGAACGCTTCTGAACGGGATCAAGTGCAGACTGAACGAAGCTAAAGGAAGATGGCCAGAAGAGCTACTCAGTGTATTGTGGGCTTACCGAACTACGCCGAGGACTACAACAGGGAATTCACCTTTCAGATTGACCTATGGTACTGATGCCTTAGTCCCAGTCGAGATTGGATCTCCAAGTCTTCGGGTTAGTCAGTTTAGAGAAATCTATAATGATGAAGGACTGAGGGCCAACTTGGATCTGTTAGAAGATGTCAGAGAGGTGACTTTGATCAAATTAGCAGTCTATCAGCGGAGAGTTGCCAAACACTACAACAAAGGGGTTAAGCTTCGTAGATTTGAAGTGGGGGACTTCGTCCTCAGAGAAGTCGAATCATCTACACCTCAGAACATGGGAAAGCTAATGCCGAATTGGGAAGGACCTTATGAAGTAATCGAAGTACCAAAGCCAGGAACCTACCGACTGAAGGCATTGGATGGATCCGAAATCAAGAACACTTGGCATGCTGGCAGACTTCGAAAATATTTCCAATAGAAACCAAGTCAGTTTATCAGAAGTCTGTACATAGTTGTTCATCATCAATAAAAGATTCACTTTTCCATAAATTGATCTTCGTCCTATTTGTCCTAAGTTCATAAGGAAGTAAGGAGGACGGGGGGGACTCGCTGACCATTCGATGGTAGCCTTTTTGGCAGGAGTGTCCTCATGAATTTGCCCTACCGCGAGTGGTAAACAAATTCCATGGTCCTCTAAATATTGCTTTTACCGCGAGTGGTAAATCAATATGCACCGAAGTAAGGAGGACGGGGGGGACTCGCTGATCATTCGATGGTAGCCTTTTCGGCAGGAATGTCCTCATGAATTTGCCCTACCGCGAGTGGTAAACAAATTCCATGGACCTCTTAATATTGTTTTTACCGCGAGTGGTAAATCAATATGCACCGAAGTAAGGAGGTATAGTCGGACTCGCTGACCATTCGATGGTAGCCTTTTTATCAGGAGTGTCCTTATGAATTTGTTCTACTACGAGTGGTGAACAAATTCCATGGCCCTTATAAAATTGTTCTACTCCGAGTGGTAAACAAAGGTCATTATATACTTGTCTTACCCCGAGTGGTAAACAAGATCTTGATGATGTAAGGAGGATCAGCTGAATTCACTTTATACACAACCTGCCTTACACTTCGGAAACGATAAGTATACATTACTTTGTTTCGTTCAAGAGTTGATGTAAGACCCCAACTTTTATAAATAAAGATGAATTTTCTATAAATATCATTTTTGAATATTATGGAGTTAATTTGATATAATGTTATAGTTGTGGGTAATATTTATAAATTTTACAAAGTACGCAAGTTGTTATATAATATTCGATTGGTCAGGAAATATTCGTTTTAACAGGGAATATTCGTATAACGGCACAATCATTGGTGGACCCCACAACAAAATTATTATCGAATTGAGAAAACGACAAAAATATTTTATTAAAAATAACGGCGGAAGTTTTACCATTGATACTGTTGAACTACTCGGTAGTAAAAGTACAGTAATATGTGTGGTTGCATAGTAGCACACGATATTGATTATTAATGCTTATGTGAGAAGTCACTCAGTTTGATTCAATTATTGTCAGTTAATAATATGAATTATTTAGCGATAATGACGTTTTGTTTTATTCGTATTATTAACGTAATAAAACAGAAACATCTTTTTATATAAAACAGAATACTTTATTAAAGTTATTCTATAAATAGAATATATTATATTTTATTTAAAAGATTTTTCTTTAAATATGGACCGTCAGATTAAAGTAATCAATCTGGACTGTTCATGGATTAGTTACTATGCATTCCATTTTTATATAAATAGCAGCTCATTCCTTCATTATTTCTTACG
Source organism: Panax notoginseng (assembly GCA_016801055.1). NCBI lineage: Eukaryota > Viridiplantae > Streptophyta > Magnoliopsida > Apiales > Araliaceae > Panax > Panax notoginseng. The sequence continues at coordinate 203,676,560 of CM029017.1, forward strand.
AATTCACTGAACTCTAGAGAGAGAAACTATAAAGAGAAACTATAGAGAGCGAGAAGAAAAGTATTCTGCTACTTAACTACTTCCTTATTTCAACTCTTCTTTAAAATGGTAAGGGGTGTTATTCTTTCTTATTCATGAAGAGAACTGTTGTTATTCCATTTCTTATTATTCTGTTGGAATAACCTGTATACGCGGTCTACCCTATACTTAGTGACATTCTTCTATTATTCTGTTGGAACATCCTGTCTGTGTGTTTTACATCGGACCTGGTTCCGTTTTTATTATTATTCTGTTGGAATATCCTGTCCGTGTGTTTTACACCGGACCTGGTTCCGTCTTTATTATTATTCTGTTGGAACATCCTGTCTGTGTGTTTTACACCGGACCTGGTTCCGTCTTGTTATTATTCTGTTGGAACATCCTGTCTGTGTGTTTTACACCGGACCTGGTTCCATTATTTATTATTCTGTCAGAATATCCTGTCTGTGCGTTTACGCCGGACCTGGTTCCATTATTTATTATTCTGTCGAAATATCCTGTCTGTGCGTTTACGCCGGACCTGGTTCCATTATTTATTATTCTGTTGGAATAACCTGTCTGTGCGGTCTATCGCATTCATGGTGATTTCTTTTGTTATTCCATTCTTTATTATACTCAGTTGGTTAAGTTTTGACTTCTATACTCCATGAAATTTGTGGAATATCCTTGATAATTGCGTTTCATCTAGTATCTTTTCATGAAAATATTCTTCTAAGCATTCTTGAATTTTACTCCACAAAGCAGTATCATGTTGACAATTTGGACGTTGTTAATTCTTGGATAAATTAATTCTTGAACTTATCATAAACTCTAACGAAGTCTATACTTTATTTGATACCGGTTCTATCCATTCTTTTATTTCTCCTACTTGCGCTCATAGATTAAATTTGACTCCGGAGAAATTAGACTTTGACTTATCTGTTGAAACTCCATTGGGGGAAACCTTCATTACATCCACGGTTTATAAGTCTTGTTTGGTTCAAGTTGGTACCCACACATTACCTGTCGATCTTATTTCATTAAAAATACTTGCATTTGACGTGATTCTAGGGATTGATTAGTTAACTACTCATCATGCAAAAATTGATTATTTTCGTAAGGTTGTTAGCTTTCATATTCCTAATCGACCTATTATGCGAATTCAAGCAACCAAACCATTAAAATCAATCGTTGTCATCTCAAGCCATAAAGCTATTCGTTTATTGAAAAACGGATGTCAAGCTTTCTTAGCTCATGTCACGGATCTAAACAAAAATACGTCAGTTTTGAATGATATTTCTATTGTTAATAAATTCCCTGAAGAACTTTCTGGCCTACCCCCAGAGCATGAAATTGAATTTTGTATCGACCTTGAACCCGGTACAAAACCCATTTTCAAAGTCCCATATCGAATGGCTCCTATTGAACTTCAGGAGTTAAAGATCCAACTGCAGGAATTGTTAGACATTGGCTTTATTCGTCCTAGTACTTCTCCTTGGGGTGCTCCTGTGCTATTCGTGAAGAAGAAAGATGGAAGTATGCGACTTTGTATTGATTATCGGGAGTTGAATCATGTCACCATCAAAAACAGGTACCCATTGCCACGTATTGATGACCTGTTTGACCAGTTGCAAGGAGCACAATTCTTTTTAAAGATCGATCTTCATTCTGGATATCATCAGCTGAAGGTTAGAACTGAGGATATTCCAAAGACGACTTTCAGAACTCGGTACGGGCATTATGAATTCCTAGTCATGTCCTTTGGATTGACTAATGCTCCTGCTGCCTTCATGGATATGATGAACTGGGTATTCAAGGAATATTTGGATCACTTTGTGGTCGTCTTTATTGATGACATCCTTATTTATTCCAAAAGCCGTGAAGATCATGAGCAACACTTGAGGCTGGTACTCCAAAAGCTTCGTGAATACAAGCTTTATGCCAAGCTGAAGAAATGAGAGTTCTGGTTGGAGGAGGTAACATTCCTTGGGCATATAGTATCAAGTCGTGGAATATCGGTTGACCCGGCAAAGATTGAATCTATTCAAAGTTGGGAGCAACCTAAATCAGTGACCGAAGTACGTAGCTTTCTTGGTTTAGCTGGTTATTATCGGAGATTCATGGAAGGATTTTCTCGAATCGCTACTCCATTAACTCAGCTGACTCGGAAAGATACAAAGTTCGGTTGGAGCAAAGAATGTGAGAAGAGTTTTTAAGAACTCAAGAGGAGACTCATTTCAGCACCTGTTTTAACAATACCATCAGGCTCGGAGGGATTTGTCATCTACAGTGATGCTTCGAGCAAAGGGTTGGGATGCGTTCTCATGCAACATGGAAAAGTCATAGCCTATGCATCAAGACAACTCAAGGAATATGAGAGGAATTATCCTACTCTTGATCTAGAGTTGGCAGCTGTTGTCTTTGCACTTAAAATTTGGAGGCATTACTTGTATTGGGAGAAGGTGGAGATCTTTACGGATCATAAAAGCCTCAAATATTTCTTCACTCAAAAGGAACTCAACATGCAACAACGACATTGGCTTGAACTGTTGAAAGATTATGATCATACCATTCAATACCATCCTGGAAAAGCGAACGTGGTAGCTGACGCATTGAGTAGAAGATCATATGCAAGTATGAGTGTGATATTGTCAACACAAAGGCCCATTTTGTGCGACTTGCAAAGGATAGAGATAGAGTTAAAGACTCCAGGGACCCATGTGATGATGACGAATATACGAGTTAATCGATAAAGTTAAAGTTGCTCAAGCTACAGACCTGGAGCTGATGCGTATGAGGAAGAAAGTGCAAGAAGGTGCTATGCCGGAAGCAAGAATCGATGAAGAAGGAATACTTCGAGTCAACTCCAGACTTTGTGTTCCTAACAACCCTGATTTAAAGTATGAAATCATGATGGAGGCGCACAACACACCGTTTACAATCCATCCTGGAAGTACCAAAATGTATCATGATCTTCGTCATATATTTTGGTGGAGCAATATTAAGAGAGAGATGGCGCGGTTTATCTCAAGGTGTTTAACTTGTCAACGAGTCAAAGCGGAGCATCAAGTACCAAAAGGTCCATTGCAACCACTTAAAATTCCAAAATGGAAGTGGGAGCACATTACCATGGATTTCGTTACCAGTCTTCCTAGGGTTTCTCAAGGTATTGATGCGATTTGGGTCATTGTTGATAGATTGACCAAGTCTGCTCATTTCTTACCGATACGAGAAACTTATACACTTGAACGTCTTGCTCGTATGTACATAAACAAGATTGTAAGACTGCATGGTATGCCAGTATCCATAGTTTCTGATCGAGACCCAATATTCACTTCACGATTTTGGGTTAGTTTACAAAAAGCTATGGGCACAGATTTACGATTTAGTTCGGCATATCATCCTCAGACGGACGGACAATCAGAGAGGACTATTCAAACTCTAGAAGATTTATTAAGACTCTGTATCCTTGACTTCAAGGGAAATTGGGACAAGTTCTTACCATTGGTGGAGTTTTCCTATAACAACAGTTATCAAGCAAGTATTGGCATGGCTCCATTCGAAGCATTGTATGGAAAAAAATGTCGTTCTCCGGTATGCTGGGATGAGGTGGGTGAAGCAACGTTGTTGGGACCGGAGTTGGTACGTATGACTACAGAAAAGATTCAAACGATCCGACAACGTATAAAAACCTCACAATATCGACAAAAGAGTTATGCTGATCTTCATCGAAAGGACGTGAAATTTGATATAGGAGATCATGTGTTCTTACGTGTTGCTCCATGGAAAGGAGTTACGAGATTTGGAAAGAGAGGAAAGCTCAATCCTCGATTCATCGGTCCATTTTTAATCCTCGATCGAGTAGGAACTGTGGCTTATAGACTAGCTTTACCGCCAAGTATGTCTCGTGTTCATAACGTTTTTCACATATCCATGTTACGCAAATATGTGGAAGACCCGAACCACATTATTGAGTTAGAACCGGACGAAATAGCGGAGGATTTGACGTATGAAGAAGTTCCTGTTCAAATCTTGGATAAGAAGGAACATATTCTACGCTCCAAGGTTATACCTCAAGTCAAAGTTTTGTGGAGAAACCACGATGTTGAGGAAATGACTTGGGAGTTAGAATCTGAAATGAAATCAAGGTATCCTTACCTCTTCGACATACCAGCTACGTATCCTAATTTTGAGGGCGAAATTTCATAAGAAAGGGAGGTTGTAAGACCCAAACTTTTATAAATAAAGATGAATTTTCTATAAATATTATTTTTGAATATTATGGAGTTAATTTGATATAATGTTATAGTTGTGGGTAATATTTATAAATTTTGCAAAGTACGCAAGTTGTTATATAATATTCGATTGGTCGGAGAATATTCGTTTTAACAGGGAATATTCGTATAACGGCACAATCATTGGTGGACCCCACAACGGAATTATTGTCGGATTGAGAAAACGACAAAAATATTTTATTAAAAATAACGGCGGAAGTTTTACCATTGATACTGTTGAACTACTCGGTAGTAAAAGTACAGTAATACGTGTGGTTGCATAGTAGCACACGGTATTGATTATTAATGCTTATGTGAGAAGTCACTCAGTTTGATTCAATTATTGTCAGTTAATAATATTAATTATTTAGCGATAATGACGTTTTGTTTTATTCGTATTATTAACGTAATAAAACAGAAACATCTTTTTATATAAAACAGAATACTTTATTAAATTTATTCTATAAATAGAATATATTATATTTTATTTAAAAGATTTTCTTTAAATATGGACCGTCAGATTAAAGTAATCAATCTGGACCGTTCATGGATTAGTTACTATGCATTCCATTTTTCTATAAATAGCAGCTCATTCCTTCATTATTTCTTACGAATTCACTGAACTCTAGAGAGAGAAACTATAAAGAGAAACTATAGAGAGCGAGAAGAAAAGTATTCTGCTATTTAACTACTTCCTTATTTCAGCTCTTCTTTAAAACGGTAAGGGGTGTTATTCTTTCTTATTCATGAAGAGAACTGTTGTTATTCCATTTTTTATTATTCTGTTGGAATAACCTGTATACGCGGTCTACCCTATACTTGGTTACATTCTTCTATTATTCTGTTGGAACATCCTATCTATGTGTTTTACACCGGGCCTGGTTCCGTCTTTATTATTATTCTGTTGGAATATCCTGTCCGTGTGTTTTACACCGGACCTGGTTCCGTCTTGTTATTATTCTGTTGGAATATCCTGTCTGTGTGTTTTACTCCGGACCTGGTTCCGTATTTATTATTATTCTGTTGGAATATCCTGTCTGTGTGTTTTACACCGGACCTGGTTCCGTCTTTATTATTATTCTGTTGGAATATCCTGTCTGTGTGTTTTACGTCGGACCTAGTTCCATTATTTATTATTCTGTTGGAATAACCTGTCTGTGCGGACTATCGCATGCATGGTGATTTATTTTGTTATTCCATTCTTTATTATACTCAGTTGGTTAAGTTTTGACTTCTATACTCCATGAAATTTGTGGAATATCCTTGATAGTTGCGTTTCATCCAGTATCTTTTTCATGAAAATATTCTTCTAAGCATTCTTGAATTTTACTCCACAAAGCAGTATCATGTTGACAATTTGGACGTTGTTAATTCTTGGATAAATTAATTCTTGAACTTATTTTATTGAATTCTTATATCATTGTCATCATCCTCATGTTTATAAAATGTTGAAAGTCATCTGTGGCCTGTAGTGCATAGATGGACTTGGTATGATTATGACCAGGGATTATTCGGTATAATCATGACCGTAATGTTACAAATGATGTGGTAAAAGTCCTCATTGGCCCGTAGTGCATTGATGGACAGTTGTTGGCATGATCATGACCATTAATGAATACACGAATATCCTTGGCCGTAGTGCATGGGTGATTCGATGATGTGGATTATTTTATTAAGCTGAGTCCCAGCGATCACAGTGTTGAAAAACCTTTTAAATCATAAAAGATAGTATAATTTATTTTCTACTTGACTCTTTTAATGGATTGCTTGTTCCGCTGCAGTTAAACTTGATGTCTATTATATTTTATCAGTTTAACATTGTTGAAGGCTAATGATAATTTATTCTGCATTATCTTAGTCATAATATTTCTTACTGGGCTAGTTGAGCTCACCCTTTCTTTCATTGTTCTCTTCAGGAAATGAGAATGTAGCTGGGGCAAGTCGGGGAACAGAGTGATGGTCCGAATGATAGTATTAGTTAGTAGTCCTCACTATTCTATGTAATAGTGTGTTAATAAATGTAATGAGGACTCCTTTTGAGCATGAATACTCTCTAGAAGATAATATTTGTATTCAAACTCACAGTTTATGTTTTGTTGTATTGTACACGACAGTTGTATTAGTAAGTTGTATTTGTATTCTGTACTATGTATCTGACGACCCAAGATAAGTGATGTATACCTAATTTTGGGGGCGTCACAGTTGAGTTCGGTCCATTCAGTTCAATTCATTGAATTCAGTTCATTTCATTTCTCAACTTAACTGTTATATGCTTTATATGATTCACAGTCTAAGTTAAGTTCATGCAAGTCTATTAATGTTGAATTATTGACAAGAAACAAATCAAAACAGAAGCTATGATAAATAAATTTGAAGATCCATTCATCCATCCAACCATAATAATTATATGATTACATAAAGACTGAAATTTTTACACAAAATCCTAAAAATAAAAAGTAGCAAGATCCTATTCAGGCATTATCTTCATTTTCGGAGTCCAGCAGAGCCGGATCTAGTTGGGCTGCTACTAATTTTTCCTTGCCTCGACTTCGACAAAATTCGTATCCATCTGAATACATCCGAAGTATTTCTGCACTTAACTCCTCGGACGCCCGGTATTCAGTCTGAATTTGCTTGCGCAGCTCTTCAGTTAAGGGAGGACTTCTTCCCCTTAAGGCTTTCAATTTGTGACTAAGCTTTCGACGTTTAGATGAGTGTTTTTCTTTTTCTTCGCGAACTTTCACCTGAAGACTGTTGACTTGTATTGTCAAGCTGTAATTGGCTGCAGCAATCCCCTCATTGGTAGTCTTCAAAGCTTCGGTCTCTGCAACAAAATTGACATTCATGTCAGCCAATTTTTGTTCGCTGGCTTTTGTCATCTTCAGCTCCTCTTTAACCGAGCTCAGCCCATCATTGGATTCCCTCAGATCCTCTTTGGTTTGGGCTAATTCCCTCCGAAAGCCTTCATTGGCATGAAGAACACTTTCATGTTCACTTCTCTCCCGAGCCAACGATGTCTTCAACATATTGTTCTCCCTTCTCATAGCCTCCTCATCGGATTCAGCATTTATATGTCTGGGACGTAAGCGCCCGAAGACTGCATTCGCCTGCTTATATTCAAACAATATCCAATCAATTTCAGATACTTAAACAAGAAAAGAAATGCATAACTAAGGGAACTGTCACTTACCTTTGCCAAATAGCTCATGCCTTCATCAAGAAAATTCCCGTTCGAATGGTTATCAAAATGGTGATCGTCGGTTTCCTGAACGAAGGCATCAAAGAGCTGAAAGGGAAAATTGGCATTGAACCGAGGCCACAAGGTCGGTGCTCCAATTGCCTCATTATAGAATTCATGTGATAAAGGTCTTGGGGGGGAGGGCATAGGTTGGTCATGAGTTGGAGAAGGATCCAGGTATATATTTTTAGGGGAGGGAGATCATGCTGGAGTAGGGTCGCGAACTGGTGACAGTACAGGTGTTAAGCTTGGGTGGCTATCAGACGGTTGTTTTCTCTTTCGAGATGGTTCTGCAACAGTTTTAACTTGTTCTTCTTCATTAACAGTTCGACTCTCCACTGGGGCTATTGGGGGATGAACACTCGAAGAAGGTACTCTAAGCTCATCGGAGGTCAAGGGAATGATCTTGGTTCTTAACTTCTTCATTCGAAGAAGTTGATTTCGTGCATCTACGGGTAGATCTAATAAACTTCCTCGAGCTGGTGTTGGGTTGACAGTCGGTGGTATTGGGTTGACAGTTGGTTCAGATTCAGAAAGGGGTTCAGAATCTGATGGGATGGAAATTTGTTGGGGTCTTCGAATGGCTCTCCTCTTTCAGCGAGGTCGAAGGATTTCTTCCGAGAGAATGGGTTCATCATCTTCGGGTTTATGAATTTGAGGTTCAGCAGTGGATATTTTAACAGTTTGTGTTTCAGGGAGTGGGTTGTCTTCGGATGGGGCTTCCTGTTGTGTAGGTTCGGCAGCAATTTCAGCAGACTTTCCAGCCAGAAAGTCTTTCAATTCCTTCACCTCCGAAGACGACGGTTTAATCAAAGTTACTACAGAAGATTAACAGTTTTACATCAGAATCCATATCACATCAATTTTTAAATATTCATAAAATGAATCTGTACTTACATTTGTGGTCGTATAACCACGCCTGCTTGGAAAGAAGTCAATAGTTCCATTCTTCCTTCGGGAAATTGTCAAAAAGTTCTATCATTTCGGCCTCACGTTCTTCAGGAATGTCTCCGAAGTCAGTGGAAGTCTTCTCATCAGTGGCCCAGTTCGGTAAAGAGGTTATTTCAGGTCCTTTGACGAAAAACTACCTCTCATGCCATCCCCTATTACTCGAAGGAGTGCTTACCAACGAACGTCTCTCGAACTTCTCTCCCGTCTTCGAAGAATGCTTGCTTATGGCCTTAAATCCTTTCTCTGTGGACTGGCCGATCTTGTACACGGTGAAGAAGAAGTCAAGTGTAGGTTCGACACCTAGCTCGTGGCAAAAGGCAATGAATGCGAGGATATGAATGTAAGAGTTTGGTACTAATTGACTGAACCCAACACCCAGAAATCCTAATATAGTCACTATAAAAGTATGGAGAGGGAATCGAACCCCCTTCTCCAAAATGGTCACCGGAACAGCCGTCCATCCTTCAGGACGTTGATACATCCCTTCTTCAGATCTGGGAGCTCTCACCGAATGGGTATCCAGAATGTGACATCGAGTTCGAACCCTCTTCAAGTCAATCTCTGTAACTATTGATGGAGTGTTGGCATGGAAATAGCGTTCCTTACTCCTATAGAAGGCAGAAGGGTTGGGAAGGGGTTTTGTTATTGGATTCTTAGTAGGAGTGGCAGTTGTCGGGTTAGAGCTCGAAGCCTCCTTGTTAGGACTTGGGTTTGGTGGAACGACACTGATCGGTGTCACTAGAATAGGCGAGCCTTGTTCAGAACCTTGGGAAGCCATTGATGAGATTTCACAGAGAAGGAAAGAAAAATTCTGGAGAGAAGAAGAGAGCTCAAAGGCCCAAAATTTAAATTGACAGGTAAAACTGTCAAATTTGGTAAAATTTATCTTTTATACTGACGGTTACACAGTACTCAAGGGCGGCACATTTAATTGATAGTCATAATCACGAATTTGAAAGGGTTGCGTCTGGACTGAGTTTTAAACATTTAGCAGATTGAGCCCTCCAATTGGATTTCCAGTTTTAATCTATCCTTTCAGTTTCCTTTTCATTTTTGTCTTTCATCGATTGGGCTTTAGTAAGCTTCACTTTGGGGCCTATTTCAACCTTATCAAATCTTATAATATCATAACCATTTATATTTTTCTATTAAATATCCTATTTAATAAAAAACTAGGGGGCAATGTTGGGTCATGATATTTCTCTTATTGGGCCGAATGGAGTGGACCTATTTATTTAATTAGTTCATTGGGTCTTCACTATTGGGTCCTAAAGTTATTGGGCCTAATCCTTACATTATCTTTATTATATCTCCATAATATTGGACCGGGTCAATGGGTTGATCCATTAGATCTTTTAATATCTAAGTCTTTGACTTGTAATGATGAAAAAGGAAGGTTGTTGACTAAAAGTCTGCAAATCATTAATGTAGATGAGATTATATCCGGCGGGCGGTATGTACAGTGGAAGAAAAATGTGACAACCTGCATGCATCCGACTAAGATCGAGGAGAAGTGGGGGACTGTGTTAGACAATAGTTGGTGGCACGAAAAATCGGGCAAGAGAGTATAATCTAGCAAGGGAGTTTTTAAGAAAAAGGTACGCATACACACAACTGAGAATTGGATCTCTAAAAAAAGACGCTAGATATTTTATCCTCCATTGTTAACCCTGGTAACGGCATGTACTGACTTTCACGCCTGAGCTATCCCCCGACGGTCAAAGTCGTCAAGTTTTTGGTGTTGATTGTGTTTAGTGTGCAGAATCAGGACGTCTTACATGATTGGGACGTGGCAGATGATCTTGGCGTTAACACCAAACTCATTTATCTGCACAACAAATTATTGCATTGAAACATATCTAAACGAATTTTAACCAAGTTAGCATCCTATTGCTTAGAGACTGTTAAAAAAAGGAGGGGGAAGGGGGATTCCAGCAAGAAAGTACAGCATTTGGAAGATTTTACGTGTTTGAATATTATGTGTGAATTTCAATACCCAAGTGATAGCAGTTAACCGAGTAAATTCATCCGGGGAAGCTGTTCTCTGCACAAGTATTTCAGCCATGCGACCATAAACATAAACATGATTAAGATTATTGATATACTCTAACAACTTTCTTTGTTAGTTTCTACAATCATAATATTAACACGTCCATCTTCCTTACGAAACAACATCTGAATGCTAAAACTGATTGTTATGATGCCTTTCAAAATAAGGCAACTGACTGGTAACAAATTGCTATAAACATCAAAACGAAGTTATCACATTTACTGGAGAATTTTTGATCTCTTGAAGAAACTTCGAGAGTGCTGAATCAGCTTGTTCCGATCAATAGTGCAATAATGCTTGCATCTTCGAAGTACTAACGACTTCCACATGAACCCGGTCATCATTCGGTGGGTCCTCCAGCATAAATTGAAACTCTTCATCCCATCTTGGATCTCTGTTTTTCTTCCTAGTCTGTAATGATGATGTAAGCATTATTGATCGGAGACTTGGATACTATTTTTTTTTTTGAATTTGGCATCCGCAGTTTAATACGGCGGACGAGACTTATTTATAAACAACGTCGTTTCCCAGTTGGCCATTTGGCCATACTTAGGACGGGAGTGTATTTTGGTTATCTGTCCTGTCCGCAATATTAAACTGCCAAATACTGTAAATTAAAATGCGGACATGAGCAATATTAGTTGTTAGATATTCAGATGGACGCTAACCTCTTTTTTACAACGTTGTACTCCATTTTTAAAACATCTACAATATTATAAAATCTCTCTTTTATCCTTGATAAAATTTTGATTCTAATGGTCTCTCACGTTTCTTCACTCCAACCGCTCCCTGTCAGCTGCTCTTCACCTCTGATTTTTTTTCCTAACTGTTCTCTTTCACCGGTAAATCTTCTCTCCTTTCTCCATCTATTTTTCGTTATTACTTGATTAAAAGTGATTAATCTTGTTCTTGTTAATCTTCTTCATCTAGTTTTCATTATTGCTCTATTGGTATTTCTTTTTCAAGCCCTTTTTTTGTTTGATTATTGTGAATTTCTAGTGATTTCAAAATATTAAATAGACCAAATTGAGTGGGAATGATATACTATTCTGTGTATTGCTCAAGTGTATCTTCTTAACTAGTTAATTTAGCTTTGAGGATTTCAAATCAATTGACCGAGTCAAGCTATTCTCCCTTAGCGCTATTGACAGGTTTCATGTTTGTACTGGAATATATATTATCTAAATTTATTGTTTAGTTAGAACATTTGTAAAAGCTTTTGGTGGGCTGAATGCCTAGTTTTAACCATGTAAATATTATTTACTGAAACGAAAAGGTTGGATGTAAATACTTGCAACCATGTTGAGTTAAGACACCATACGACCCCCACAGGTCAATATGAACAAGATAAAAAGTGCAAGAAACATAACTAGTACTTGTAGGAAGAGGCAAATTACATTGTTTGGCAATAGGACATATGTTATTACATGGGAAAAGAAACTTCGGATGCAATAACATCAATTTTATTCAGCACAGATGAAAAAGCATGTCATAGCCTCATTTGCAATATAATAGACATTTTAGATTTAGAGACAAAATTAACAGTATTAGAACTAGCAACAGGTACACATGAGGTTGAATTAAGTTGTAAGTGGTAAAGAACTTCATGCTTTCTACCAACTGCCAAGATTCTCATCTGACTCTGGTCTTGAAAAACATATTTTTCATGGTAAAAGGAAACTATGCATGAAGAATCCCGGATTATTGTATCGATGGATAAGAGGTTATAGTTTAAAAAAAGACACAAATTACACATGATGAAGTGTTAACAATGAACTGTGGAGCTTTACAGAACCTGTTTGTGAAATTTTAATAGTACCACCAGTTGGTAATGATATGTGAATCAGATAGCTTAAAAAGAAAATGTTGTGCATAATATTCAAATTATTGTACATGTGGTCTATTGTTCCCGTCATTATGATCCAGGACTGAGACGAATGCGCTAAACAAGAAAACATAGAAGCAATTGTACCTGCTATATGAATATAATTTTTGGTGATTTGATTCCTTTATTAGCCAGCATCTTCTTCATCATATGATTAACCTGGTTGAGTTGAGATTGTAAAAGATCCAGCTGAGAAACATAAGTTTGAGTTGATATTGTAAAATATCATTTTTTAATGTTTGTATTTAGATATTATTACCACTGCTCTATTTATTGATTATATTTTCTTCAAATATTTGTCGTAGTCCATAAAATTTAATTTGATCTTTATTGGTCAAACTATTTAAATGCTTGTTCTTTATTGTTAATTACACCTTTTATAATCTATGTACTTTAGGTATGGAACAAGACGGTGAAACTCAAAAAAAAAAAACTAGAGTGAGTTGGAAGAATGAAACATTAGTGAAATTTTTTTAAAAGCATGTATTCGTGAGGTTGTGGAAATGGTAGGGAAGGTGCAAATATCAAGCCACAATCATGGAGAAAGGTGGGAGAAATACTAAAAGATACCTATAACTTGGTTGTGGATCAAAAACAAATGAAGAATCATTATGACTACTAGCGAGGAAAATATAGTGCATGGTGAAAACTCAAAAGTAAGACAAGAAATGTGTATTACCCGTCAACTAATAGGTTCAACCTTACGGATGAGGAATGAAAACAAGAGATAAATGTGTTCTTTTTAACTTTTTTTACATTTTAATTTAATTAGTAATAGTCTTTAAAAATATGTTATAACATGTTGAACTTACTGTTTGGATACATGCAAATAAAATGGTAGAAACTTTGAAGACCTCACCTTTAATCTTCCCCGAACTTTGTATTGTATTATTTGATGGAACTGCGACAACGGGACATGATAGTTGGGATCTTAGTTGTGGAAGAGTTATGACTAAAGATACACATTTGGACTTGGAGGTTATTAGTCTTTATGACATTCCTTTTAGCACCCAAGGTCAATGGTCTTCTATTCCATCTCCTAATTCATCAACTTCCGGTATGAAATATCATGCTTTAGCTTCTAGTTTTGAAGGAGAAAGGCCAAAAAAAAGTTAAGCGTTCATCAAAATAAACATACAACACTAACCTAGATGAAGAGATGTTTAAGGCCTTAAAACTCATTGTTGAAAAGAATAGTGGATCTTCCGTGAAATATTGCAAAGATAAGTTAGAAGAACTTGGTTGGGGAGCGAAAAACCCACTACACAAGATGACTCTTGGAATATTTTGTGAGAAACAAAATTATAGAGAAGCATTGATGATTCTAAAAGAGAATGAAGTTTAAAATTGGGTTATGATGGTTTCACGCAAGTTAGATTAATATATTGCTTAGTTTGTTAGATATTATTTAATTACAAACTTGATATTATGTTAGTGGGTATATTTAGGGCTAGGTAATTTGATATTTTTGGGTACAAACTTCTTATCTTTGGGGCTAATTAATTTGATATTTTTGAGATACAAACTTGTATATGTTGGGGCTTATTTGCTAATTATGGATGTCATATTTGTTATTGCTAATTATGGATGTAATATTTGCTACAGATGATTTTGAACTTGTTATGTTAAATTTATAATGGATGTTATGATGATTATTTCAAATCTTGTTATGGTGATTATTTTCATATCATGTTATGTAATATTCTAACCATTCTAATTAATCTTTTCTTTTATTAATTGTTATAGTATTTTAAAATTGTTATGTTTAATATAGGTAATATGGATATCGAAGATAAAATTTTATGTTTGATGGTTATATATTGGTATTTGAAAAGACGATCTTTAAGGAGAATACTAAGGATTATGGATAATACATCGACATTGAGCGAACATGCTTACACACATTAAAATGTTAAATGGATCAAATACACAATGTCGAGAATTGATGCGTCTTTCTCGTGATGCATATGTGCATCTATGTGAACACTTCAAGGAAAAACAATGGGTACACAAACAATACACAAATATTTTCATAATGTGTTAAATGGAATGATTGAGTTTTTAAAAGAAATTATAGTGCCTACATCATTTGATCCAAATCCCGATATTGAGGGGAACCATAAAAATTTAAGACAAATATTTTCGGTAAATGACATACAAATTATTTATTTTACTTTTATTCCATACAATAAAATACTTTGAGAATTTTAAATTTTTTAATGCAGGGTGCAATATGTGCACTAGATGGTACTATTGTACATGTAGTTGTTCTTGTTAATCAACAAACACGTTATAGAGGAATAGGATTGGGTGAATGCTATCAAAATATTTTAGGAATATGTGATTTTAACATGATATTCACATTTGTCTGGGTCGGATAAGAAGGGATTGCACATGACTCAAGAGTGCTAAAAGAAGTTGTATTTGAATCATCTTCTGGTTTTTCATTTCCTCTCCCAAGTATGTATTACAATTTCTTTTACCATTTTCAACTATTATTTATTTTTGTCATAAAATTTCGTCATTGAAGTTATTAATAATAATCATTAATTTTTGTCTTAATTACAGATAAATATTATATTTTTGATGCTGCATACACAAACACTCGAGGATTTTTATCTCTATATCGCAATACAAAGTACGTATTAGTTAGCTGATTTTCGACGCAGACGCGCCTTAAGTTAAGAGGAAAAATTCAACCATACTCATGCACAATTCAGAATTGTTATCAAGCAGGTTTATGGTGTGTTGAAAGAAAGATTCTCAATTTTAAAACGGATGACTCTTTACCCTTTTACTGTACAAAGGAATATAATTATCGCTTGCTTCGCAGTCCATAATTTCAGGAAACATAACATTTAGGATGAATTGTTTGCTCAATATGATCGAGATAACATGTTTGACGATGAAGCGGAGCAAAATGAAGGAACGAAGAAAAGGGACAAGATGAACCATATTGGGTGATAAAGGCATAGAGTTTATGATTAATCTATGTGAGCAAATTGCACTTCAACTTTTAACAACTTTTTAAAGTTAATTTAATTTGTATGATTGAATTATTATAATGTGATGACATTTTTATTGGACTTGATACATTTTATTTTATCATATTGTGGTCAAAATATTATAAATATGTATTAAAAATACTATTCAGACCTTTTTGATTATCAAATAAATTTTGTTTAAACTGTTTAAAAGGTAAAAATGGTAAAATATTATTATTAAAACATTTAAAAAAAATTAATTATTAAATAATATCTTTTCATTCAGATATAATTTTAGACAAATACTTTACATAATTCAAATATCTAATCAAATTTTAACATACTTCTATCAAATAACGTAGGCTAAAAAAAGGTTGTAGGTTAGCATTTTGAAAGAAGGTTGTAGGTTAGCATTTGTTTCTAATTACTGAGTATGTTAGCAAAGCCCACGGACAGTATATATAAAAAATCCAAAATCCAAATCGTCAACAAAAACAAATTTCTCCCTTCCAATCTTGCCGGGAGAGAGAGATGAGAGTTGAGATGAGCTCATCGTTTTTCTCTAATTTCTGGTCATCTGCTCTCAGAGCCAAAACCCTAGCTCCGGCTACAGATACCTCCGTCCGTATGAGTTCCGGCGATGGTTTAATTCGCCGTCTCGGCCTCTTTGACCTCATTTTACTCGGCGTTGGCGCTTCAATCGGCGCCGGTATATTTGTCGTCACCGGAACTGTAGCGCACGATACCGGGCCAGGTAAGTTATTCATTTTTGATTTCAAAGATTGGATTTTTGAGCTTAAATTTTGTTTTACACTCGGAATTTTGATCAGCATTTGGTTGCTAAAGTTTCGATTTTAATCACATTGGCTTTAAAAAAAGAAATAAAAAATTCACTTTTTAATTATTTTTCTATTGTGAAATTAGGATGCTTTTCTTTCAATTCAATTTGCTGCTCCTTATGAATAATGTAGCTACTCTAGCATTTATGTCTGTATTTAATCCATGTAGCTTAAATGTCACTACCAGCAGTGCAGCACTTTTTTGCTAATGGAAGAGTGTACTGTAGATTAATGTTTTGTTAATTATGAAAGTAACAAATGTTTTGTAGGTCATTTAGTATTAAACAATTGACCCCCTATCTTTGCCTATGTAATGTCTCAGAAAACTAGAGGTCCCTCGAAGAATTGGCACACACTATACTATAATCTTTTTGTAGGCAATTCAAGATGCATGGTCTCTTTTTTCACTTTTTATTTATGATTAAACTGGGATAATCTTTTTTATAATTGTAAAACACCATAAAATATAAACTTTTGAAAGAGTACTCCCTTGCCATTGACTTTTCTCATTATGTGATCACTTGGTCAGATAAGAGGTTATTGAAATATATTTGAGTGACCGTCTTTTGTTCTCGCTTGAGACACTGATAAATGAACTGAGCAATTGTATAGCCGCCTGCCGATTTCTTAATTTTTATTATAGTCCTCTGATGTGATCTTAATATTTATTATAGTATGGGGTTGCATTTGTGTTTTGGTTATTGTTAAACTCTACTTATTTTAAACATGCTTTATTGCCTGAGAAGAACCAACAATATATTCCCAACATCATTTCTGGAACTAAACTTTTTTGCTTTACTTAACTTGGTAGAATATGTTTTGTATTAATGAATTTTTTTTTTTTTGCTTCGTTGCAGGAGTCACAATTAGCTTCATATTGGCTGGAGCATCTTGTGTGCTCAACGCACTTTGTTATGCTGAGCTAGCTTCTCGTTTTCCTGCAGTAGTTGGTGGTGCATACTTATATTCGTACACAGCTTTCAACGAGCTTACTGCTTTTCTTGTGTTTACACAAATGATGCTTGACTATCATATTGGTGCAGCTAGCATAGCACGAAGTTTGTCAAGTTATGTAATTACAGTATTCGAGCTCATTCCCTTCCTCAAGGATAATATTCCAAGTTGGGTTGGACATGGTAGTGAAGAAATGTTTGGGGCTCTATCTTTCAACATATTAGCTCCAATTCTCCTAGTTCTTTTGACAGTAATCCTATGCCGAGGCGTGGGTGAATCTTCTATATTGAATTCACTCATGACTGTTACAAAGGTAAACTTTCGATCTACTCTTTTATCTTTCAATTATAACTGATTAAATTTGAGCCTGATTCTCTATGGTATTTTTTGCCGAAAACAGTTGAGTTTAATTTATGCCTTGTGGTTGGTTATAATTTAAACGGTTTGTCTCACTACTTTTTCTGTCTGCTTGCTAGACACTTCAATTTTATGATTGCTAAATAATATTTCCTCAATGTACCTGTTCTGCCATTAATCAGTAATGACTGAAACTCAACGTAAATGTAAGAATTGACAACCTCTTGGGCTGATGGGCAGGTAGTCATTGTTATTTTTGTCATCATTGTCGGTGCTTTTAAAGTTGATGTTTCAAATTGGACTCCATTTGCTCCAAATGGATTTAGGGCAGTTTTGACAGGAGCAACTGTTGTATTTTTCGCATATGTTGGATTTGATGCAGTTGCTAACTCAGCTGAAGAATCCAAAAGACCACAAGTAAGTCGTAGGATAATCAATGGATTCCCTTGTTGCACTAGTGTACAATGCATTAGGCATCATGTTTATGAAGAAGATTCTTGTTTTGAATGCCTGTTAGTATTCAATTTTAATTTTTTTGTCTTCAATGTGAAATTTCAGCGGGACTTACCGTTAGGCATAATCGGAAGCCTTCTTATCTGTATTGTATTATACATTGGTGTTTGCTTAGTGATTACTGGAATGGTACCTTACACATCTCTTGGAGAAGATGCTCCTTTGGCCGAAGCTTTCACATCTAAGGGCTTAAAGTACGTATCTGTGTTAATCAGTGTTGGTGCTATTGCTGGTCTCACTACAACCCTTCTGGTTGGTCTGTATGTTCAGGTAACTTATGCCAGAGTTTCAGAGTCTTCACATCTTTCATCACATTATGTTTCCAGAGACATGATTGGATGTTACTGATTTGCAGTCTCGGTTATATCTTGGGCTGGGAAGGGATGGTTTACTACCTTCGATATTTGCTAAAGTACACCCAACACGCCACACCCCAATTCATTCCCAGGTCTGGGTTGGTATCATTGCTATTGTCCTGGCGGGGCTGTTCAATGTGCAAGTGCTTTCCCACATCCTCTCAGTTGGCTCACTGGTATGTCTGTTTCAAACTCTCATAATTTAAACTTGATTCCAAAACTAGTAATTTGAACTTGATGAATGTCTTTTTATTTTATTTAGGCAAAGTAGGGTGAATTTGTTTGCTGACTTTCTTACAAAATTGATGTCATTATTAATTGTGTACTCTAGAACTCTTTGTGCTGAGAAGCAAAAATCTGCCAAAGGCTCAGTTATATGTTCTGTTTTGATGGGTGATTTAAGGATCATATAATATTTATGAAAGATGATTTGTCTATATCAAACATGCTATTCCTTGAGCACTCTACTCATGTTTGGAATTGGGTTGTGTATCACTAAGATGAACAATTATGTTTGTTTTAGACAGGCTATTCTGTTGTAGCAGCATGTGTGATAACCCTCCGCTGGACAGATAAGACTGCAAGTCAAGTTTCTGTGAGGTGGCGCTCAAATAGGATGGAAGGTGTCTTGTGCCTTGTTATAATTTCCTTTAGTGGTTTCGCTGCTGGACTCCTCTACCGTTTCAGCGCTTCATTTGCATCTCTTATCATAGTCATATTTATTGCAGTCCTCGCTATTGCGGGTCTTTATTTTCGTCAAGTAAGTAAAAGTCAATATTTTGCATAATGGAGATTATATATTGATTTGCTAAAGATGGATGTGGCAATTTTATTATCGGATACTGCATGTGTTATATACTTGAAGTGGAACAGAAAACTGAACTTTGAATGTTTTTATGGCATGAGATTTTGGAGGAACATGCATATCTATATATGAGAAAATATGACTTGCATAAATGGTGCGAGCTATGGTCAAGCTTTGAGTTCTGAATCCCCTCTCCCTAGTTGCAGGATTTGTCACACACAAGTTCTTATGTGTGGGAAAACCTTTGCAGTATAGGTGCCAATAGCTTTGTTGATAAAACATTTTTGTCTCGCACTAAAATACTGATTCTTAATTTATTTTAGATTGCATGCTTGTTATGTTGTTTCAATCTCTGTGGAATATATGGATGATTCGGCTAGCCCTAAACTCTAATACTATTTATATCCGAGGGTTGGTCTGGAGATCTAAGCTTGTTCTGTTTACATTTAAAATTTGTAACACCTTTTTTAAAGTTGATAGTAGTGCTTTCTCTCTATAAGTTGAGAATAATGCTTTCTTCTCCATAATGTTTTCTTCTTCTTTTTTTGTTTTTGTCTTGCAGTTCTATACAAATCCACCTGGTTTCTCTTGTCCATGGGTTCCAGTCGTGCCGGCCGTTAGCATCTTATTCAACATGTTCCTGTTTGCTCAGGTTTGCTTTTGATGTATATGTAATCATTAACAAACTGATTACTGGACAATAACCAAGAATGAAGTAACCATAAAAATAAACTGATTATTGAAGGGTTTCAAGTGGGACGACTGGATCTCCAGGCTAATTACTAATTTCATTTTGCAGTTGCACTATGAAGCCTGGGTGAGATTTGTCATCCTCAGCATTATCTCAGTTGGTATTTATGCAGCTTATGGGCAATATCATGCAAGTCCTTCAAGTTCCAATGAAACAATTATTTACCACAGAGCACCTACTGAAGACACTCATTAATTATGTGTATAGCATATCAGCACTCCACAATGCATATTTACATGGCTTGTTATCTGTTGTATTAGTTGTCTAGTAAATTTCACTCGGTCAAAATGTAAATATTTATAATTTTACTGTATCACAAACTATATTTGGCTGTGCAATAATCTGCCTGCAATTTTTTTGCAATAAATGTAACAATTGAAGGGCTGCATTTTCCTTGATAATATATTGCAGAAACATTTGAGGAGAAATTTATAAACTGCTTCTTGTTGGGGTTCTTCTAGCTGGGCTTCTTGTCAGAATTTTTGACTAACAAAAGAAAACTACCTTTTTCAGTATTTTAAGCCATCAAATTTCAGTCTTGCAAGAAAAATATATTTTCACAGGTGAAAATATTGACATCTAAATCTAAAAAATTTCTCATCAATCAATTACAAACAACATCGGAGTAAAATCCTATGGTTCGTCTTTGACAGTCTTGCACGCCAATCAATTCCACGTCAAAAACTTCAAATTGTTTCGCGCTGAAAAATGTGGAAGGTCCAACCTGAAGAACGAGCATTTTTTTCGTTAGAAATCCAACTGAGTTAGACATTGAGAATAGGAATAATAGAAAGAAAAAGAAATGAAATTAGATAGTATCAGTGACTTCTCAGAGCATGGCAAAGATATATACACACCTTCCATTACAATTCAATTGCTACATTTTATTAGGTGTTTACAGCGAATGAATAAACATTTAAATATAATAATTTAGTATAGATTTCATATAGCTGAGCAAATATTACTTCGTTTGACAAGTTTTTATATTCCAATAACGTGTAATATACTGTTAAAAATATATCATTCAAATATGTCAAATATATATTTTGTCTCTTAATATCTGTGCCAGAAACACCAAAAGAAGAACTGTAACAGAACATAACATCATACAGTTCGAATCACATAGGTAACTATCATATTATGCTTTGGTTGGTATGTTTTATCCTAGTATGCTTGGGTAGTGAAATAAATTTTCTTATTTTACAATAAAAAATAACTTACAGGTGGTCCAAGTTCTGGAGGAATTATAATTCTCCTTTTTCCTCCAGGTCTCATGTCTTGGATTCCTTCTTCAAATCCTGCATTAGTTCCATCCGTTAGAGCTAGCTAATATTCGCCAGATAGCATAAAGAAAGTACAAAGCCAAATTCGTTGTCACTAAATATATACTCCCTCCGTCCTCAAAAGGATGTATAAATTTTTGTCCCCAAAAGGATGAGATAAAGTACACAAAATGAAGGCTAAATATGTCATTTAGTGGGGCCTATTAGTATAAAAAAAATAAAAGTACTCAGTTTATATAATTTTGTGAAACCACTAAGGATAAATTTGGAACTTTTTTACTCTCTTTCCTCTACTTTTACTTTTCTTAATATGTGTGCAAATTGTACTTTGCTCATTCTTTTGGGGACGGAGGAAGTAGTTTTCTACCTGGAACTAATCCATTAGTGCCCAATCGAACTTTCGCGGGAGAACCCTGTATGTAGGTGCTGTCGATACGCCGACCTGACTCATTATAACCAACATAGTGAAAAATCACCTGCAAAAACAAACTTGAATTAGAGACAAACCTGAAGATTGTTAACAAAATCTTACAAATGAATACTCCTGAGACCACAAACTTTCGTCCCCCTCCACCCTCCACCCCCCACCCCCCTTCCCCCCTCTGGTACACTTTTGTTACTTCATCATGTAATTGATCTATTACATATCAAAAACCTCATAGTGAGATGAAACAATAAATAATAACAGATCTCCAGTCTCCACAGTTGAGTCTTGAAGCACAAAAATCATGTCGAATTAGGTAGGGTCGTATTCAAATTACAACTAAGAAAGCAGAACTGAAGGACAGTTCAAAAACATGTTTTTGTTGGTATTCTGAAGTAAAAGTAGA
This sequence comes from Panax notoginseng, assembly GCA_016801055.1. Lineage (NCBI taxonomy): Eukaryota > Viridiplantae > Streptophyta > Magnoliopsida > Apiales > Araliaceae > Panax > Panax notoginseng. The sequence continues at coordinate 203,698,648 of CM029017.1, forward strand.
TGCATGAAGACCGGGGATCAATCATTTAAAAACGATGTAGTACTTCTTGTCCTATACCCCCTCAATATTTTTTTTCATGCACTTCACCTTGGATTACATGCTCAATCCTTGCTCATGCATACCTAATTTCAAGTTGAGTGACATTTTGATATCCAAATAATGGTGTAAACTATATTGATATATTAATTATGACATTCTAGTACTGGGATTGGATGTCTACTGATTTCAGTAGCACGTATACAAAGCATTGCATGGAAAATAGTCAATGGCGGGAATGAGAGAAAAGTTTCAAGAACCACCTTGAATGAGCAGTGTTCAACAGAAAATTCATGGAGAAAGCATAAAGAAATACTTTTTCTCTCATTCCATTTGTCTAGAATTGTACTTGGAGTTATGACTAGTTATAAAAAAGAACTTTCAAAGAAAAAAGTCAAAACTTTTGACACTACAAATAACTCATGAACACCATTCCGACGTGTCAAAGGTGAAATATCAACAATTCAAAGTTATCTTTCATTTTCAACATGTTTAGAGGACACCTAAGCAATAGCATATGTGTAAGCTTTCAGGAAAGTAAAATCCAGAATTTAAAAAGCAAAAGAAAAACCTGTTGACCAGCCTTCGGGTAATCACCTTTACCAACTTCAAAATCCTTGTATATAAGCCCAGAGTCCTTCTTTGCGTACTTTTCAGGTGTCACTACTTTGACCTCAAAACCTGAATGGAAACCCCAAATACAAATGTCAGTTCCTAGGTTTTATACAATGGTGATAACATTGTAAATCTGATCATGAAAAAGATGAAAGGCAAAGTGAAAGGAGATCTATAATGTTATAACTTGAAAATAAACCCGCTAATTCAGTTGTAATAAGGACAGGATAAACCTTCTCTGACGAAACTTGGGAAGTCTTCAGGTGCGTTATTTTCTTTCTGCACCCGTTTGTTTTGTTGAAGTAGACGCTTTTCATCAAATGGGCTCTTAGGTTTCGTTTTCCCAAAAGAAGGCAAAGTTGGAAACAAGCCTACTGAGACCAAAAAGACGAGGAGTCCTCTCCGCTTCCAATTTTCCTCATAACGTAATAGATGTCCATCCTGTTCTCTAGCCATAAGTGAAAGACTTATCTTAGGCAACTACAATGAAAATAAAAATTAACTGAAACATTGTCAACAAATTAATAGGTCCTACCTTAAATTGGGATTTAAGCAGCGCTGCACTAAAAGGTTCCTTTGAAATGATAATTCACCAAGTGTCGGGAAAGTTGAGAGAGTTCTATCTGAATAAAGCAAAATAGACAAATAACTAATGGAAGATTGGAAAATCAATTTAAACTTTCGGCTCCATTTAATTGCTGAAACAGAGGAAAAGAGAAAATGAAAGTTATGCTATTCATGGTAATATCTAGAGATGATATGAGGGATGTATGTGGAATTTGGACAGGAGACCAATGGTATGGCAAAAGTTGATCCATATTCTGAGGAAAATGAAGTTGCAAAACTAATTACGTGCTTCGAGATTCCATTTCTCTGTTGAGGAAAATTAGTAAAAACTACATCAATATGGACATAACCATCTGGATAACTCGATACCAACCCCATGTGTGGGCGTATGGGTGTCTACTTACCTTCAGAGATTGTGTTTGGGCTAATAGTTGTTATCGGAAACAGGTGGAAAAAAAACCAAAAAATAAGAAAAAGGAAAGAAAGAACGAGAAAGGTAGGGACCGAGAACAGATGATAATCACCAAATTAACTGTATCTTAGGTTAATTATTACTCAAGGCAGCATCGGTTTTCTAAAGAAACGGACTTCTTCATGGGTTTCATTAGTCGGAAATGCAGGATATGATTGTTTCTAAGAAAATGTAGCTTATGGCATGGTTGAATCCATTTATTGCCAGTGGAGGTGTACAGAATTGGCAATGATGTGTTATTAAGCCGATAAATTAATCTTTCACAGTAAAGAGGGGGAAATAAGAAAACATGTGGGATCATGCATAGTCTTAACCGAAAGGGAGCGGGATATGATTTTTGTTATGTATATCTGAAACTTAAGAATAACAGGAATGCTAAATAAGGAAAAATGGATAGATAAATCATAAATGTAGCAGAATTCTAGTACAACTAAAAGGTAGAGTTCAGGGAAGAATGTCATAATTAGTAACTACAGAAACCAAACTATCCTATTTGATTATCAAGATTTTCTCTTCATATATTTTCTACTAAAAAAAAGAAGAAAATCCTCCCTTTTAAAGTAGACATATTTTGATTACTTGGAGGCGTTGCAAATTTCAAAAGCTAAACCCAAATTTCAGATACTACTATGTTAAAACAGTTTTGTATTATCACTTTTCTGGTCATGAGTTGAGTTATTCTGTGTATAAACTAGCATTTATATATCAAGGAAAATAACGGACTGTGTCCTACAGATTATTGGTTTGGTCAAGTAATTTTTCTGGTTAAATCTCAAGATGGGAGTGCATTATACATTCACTGAGAGGGATTCTTACAACACCAAGGGTTTTCTTTTCAGGGGCTTTTCCCCTTTTATTTTGCTAGGATCTTCAATGCTTTTGAGTCTTCTGCTCACAATATTCTTTTTTATTAAATACATTGTAGATGTTTTAAATTTGTATCTGAGTTGTTGGGCTTTATGTCACATATGTACAAGGCAACTACCTAAATTTTACTATAATATTATTTTTAATAATTTCCTTCATTAACAATTTTTTTTAACATCTGTCTGGACTGCCGATAAATGTAAATCATTTCATCCTCAACTGCAAGTAACTCTTTATCTGTCCAAACTGCAATAAAATCTTGGTAATTTTCATCGCATTTTGTGAAACATTTTCCAGTATTCCAAACTTGGCAATACCCATTACAGGAAAACCAAAATTGAAGTTATATACGTGTATACACACACACACACACACACACACACACACACACACACACATATATATATATAATAGAGAGAGAGAGAGAGAGGAGAGACAGACTTACAGGAATAGTATGACCTAAGTTGAAGAGAAGAAGCTGAGAGCATCATCAGCATGTCTTCTAATTGAAGAATCCAGAAAGAGTTTCAAGAAACATATGTATATACTGGGTTCCTCTTATCTTACCCAAATGTACCTTTTATCGTTTCCTCTTTCTTTCATTACACTCCCTTGTTGGTTATATTATCAAATACTACATTTTTGTTTTTTCTCTTTTAAAAAAATAGTTTAGCTTCTTTATTCTATTTCCATTAAGTGTAAATTAAATCTGCCAAATTAATTTCTCTTTTTTTAACACACTTATACATAAATTTTTCAATACTAAGAAATAATTATAAAAAAATATTGAATAATTATCAAAAAAACTATACTTAAATGTATAATTTTTTTCTCTTTAATATTATTTTTTTCGAATTCAACTAAGAGGCTTTATGCAATTCATGCAACATCAGGCGAGAGAGACTCCAGTTCAAAATGCAGGTGGAAACACTGGCAACTCTCGAATGGTCGCTGCTAAGCAGTTCAAGGAGCTCTGACCACCGGAGTTTGTAGAAAAGCCAGAACCACTTAAGGCAGAGACGTGGATAAAGCACCGAGATATTTAATGTCTTGGGATGCTCCGAGGAGCAAAATGTTCCCTTTGCCACCATCATGTTGCGAGGAGAGGAGGATCATTGGTGGGAATCTGTAAAACGTACCCAGCCTGCCGCACTGAAGATGTCTTGGGAGAAGTTTCAAGAACTATTCAACGATAAGTACTTTCCCGAAAGTATTCGTCACATGAAAAATGTGAAATTGATCAAGTTAGAGCAAAACAATGTGACCGTGTCGCAGTACGAAGCTAAGGTTGCCGAGTTGTCCCGGTTTGCGTTCTATTTGGTTGATAATGAGGAGCGTATGACGCAGGTGTTTTTAAGAGGTTTAAAACCCAAAATACGCCAATACCCCATTTCTCACAAACTGTGTTTGTACTTAAATGTTGTAAATAGGGCTCAGTTATTGGAGCGCGATAATGAGTCAACCCAACCAAGAGAGAGCAGCCGGCAAAATGATAATACCAGTGGTTGCAGTCATTGAAGCGGTGACAACAAATGTGGAGGGAATCAACATGCCAGAAATGGTTACCACTTCAATGGTAATCATTGCTAAGATAATAGAAGTGGAAATTCCAAGAAGAGGAGATTCAATAATGATGGAAAGACGTCATCACCAACACCGGTTGTTCAGGAAGGAGAATGACAGCCGATCGTATGTTACAAATGCGGAGGGGGAGACACATCAGTCCAAACTGTACGCAGCAGTCCAAAGCATGTGATAATTATGGAAGAGAAGGTCACCTAGCCCAATTTTATCGTGCAACAAAGTCAAGTGCAGCTGGGATGGAGGCACCAAAGGTCGTCCTAGAGAAGTCAAAGCCGGTAGTTCAAGGGAGAGCATTTGTCGTGACCTCCCAAAAAGCAAGGAACACGAATGAGGTCATCACGGGTAAGCTAATCATAAACTCTAGCGAACTCTATACCTTATTTGATATTGGTTCTATCCATTCTTTTATTTCTCCTATTTCCGCCCAACGTTTAAATTTAACTCTGGAGAAACTAGACTTCGACTTATCTGCTGAAACTTCATTGGGACAAACCTTCATTACATCCACTGTTTATAAGTCTTGTTTAATTCAAATCGACAACCGCACGTTACCTGTCGATCTTATCTCTTTAAAAATATATGCATTTAATGTGATTCGAAAAAAATAATATTAAATCAAAATAATATTAAAGAGAAAAAAAATATCATTTCACGAAATATAATTATGTGTATCTTAGTTGACATTTTAAATCAAAATATAATTATTTATATTTTTAATACTTAAATCAACTAAAAATATTTTAAAACAAAAAAGAAGCACAATTTTTTTTATAAATGGGAAAAAAATATATTTAAATAATAAATTTTAGTATATCTTCAATTCAGCTTATGTTTATCATTTGTGAAAAAAGTAAAAACAAAAACAAAAAAAATTGGACCAAATGAAAAAGTGAAAAAAAAAAAATTTATTTGAGGAAGGTGCTAAAGACCAATCTCATTATCCCCTAAATACTTATAGTCAATATCCCTTATTTTTAGTGTAACATCCCTTTTCCGAAATAGAAAGAGAGGTTACTCAAAACATAACAAAACTGATGAATTTAATAGTAAGGCTCTAATCCACAAAAGAATAGTCTTAAAATAATTAAATGTCTTAAGACAAATAATAAATGTCACACTGGCTCAAACCACAATGTGAAATAACTATTACAACTCCAAGTAAACTGACACATCAAGTCTAAACATAATATCTCTAAATCATTGGAATGAATGGAGCTCTTATCACACTTGCCCTTGATTCCCCTGATTACCTGCCGGAAGAAAAACACAGCATGAGCCAAATGCCCAGTACGGATATAGAATACAAATAATGAACCGAAATAACTAACTCAATTAAATGAAAAGAGACGAAACGAACTGAAACGAAACGAACAATTATAACACAACGAAATAATAGGCTGAAACAAATGGCTGGGTGTTATTTCATACCGAGCTCAGAATAAAACAGAATATACCTTGCCACACAGGCAAGTCAAATAATGTCACACGGGCAAGTCACACACATTGGACCGCGAATCCAATGCATGTAAAATCGGAAGGTGTGTTTGGCACAAAAATCACCAAACCGCAGAACAGAACAGAACAGAAAACTAGGGTCGACCCATACGCCTCCCACAACAAAACACCAAATAGCCAACTCCCGCCGGAGCACAAAACGGAGACGCCGTGGACTGATCACACCGCCACGAAAGGTGTCATGCCTCAGTGCCAAGAGGACATGCCTGTGGTACCCCCACAGGTGGTTATAGCTCAGGTATACCCTACAGTATTCTAACAAAAATATAATGTCACAACACATGCGACAAAATATCAACACAAAGGGGTTCTAATATGTACATGTTAAACTGAAATAAATCATCAACTCAAAGTCTCCAAAATACTAACATGCACATTACTACAAATATCAAAATAAATTTAGACATGATACACTAGTCTAAAGAGTACAAATATGAGCTCTAATACAACGCCAAAATAAATTTATCACAATAAATTGACAAGGAACAATTATGAGAGGCAATACTAAATTTCGAAACGAATCACGGAACGAACAAATCAAAAATAAAAGAGTCTCGCTGAAAGAGTACGGAATCCGTACCTGGATTAAGTAATGTAATACCCGAAATTATATTCCAATTGTAACTCTTTAAATTCTTTCCGTTCAAACTAATTAGGCAAATTAATAAAAATCGATTAATAATTAAATGAATTGTAAGTTAAACTGTTAATTATCATTTTTTTTAAGACTCGTTATTATTAATCGATCATGTATGTTTTATGTTTTAAATTTTTAAAATCATTCTGCATTACCTGTTAACCAAAATGTTATACAATAAAAATAATTAACTGCATACATATAATGCCCACGTGATGCATTCATTATCAATAAATGAATAATTCATGACCAACCATTTTATATAATATAAATCAAGGTACTGAAATTCCGTAAATCATATATGTATACATGTAAAGAGAGCAAGTATTGTCAAATTTGGTGGAAAAGTAACTTTGAAAAGTTCACTCAATATTATTATGTTAACATTAGAAGCATACTTCAAAATACACAATTTACTTGACTTTGCAATATATGAAAGCTTCACAATCACCCGCAACCCTATGTAATCATACTAGGCTCTGCACACACATAATTACACAAACATCTTGACAAATTGAAAATTCCAAGCAATTCATTATTCATAGTAATATTACAATACCTTTTCACTTTCTATTCTTACTGTCGCCGCTGCCTCTCTTCTTCTTTTCTGGATTGTATAATGAGGGTAAGGGTAGGTTTAGTTATTTATATATTTTATTAACTCTTTTAATTTTAATAGGATTTAAAATTACACAAATACAAATTAGGCCCAAATAAATTTTAAAACCCAAATTAATGAAATTCTTTATTTGTTGTAGTCCACATAAATTAAATACAATGTTTGACCCGAACATAAGAAAAACCCAATTAAAATATTTAAACAAAAACTTTACAATGTTATTTATTTATTAAAAATATCCGGGTATTACATCACCTACCCCTTAAAAAGGACTCCCTCCTCGGAATCAAAAGAACAGAACAACTTAATTATCAAAAAGATGCGGATATTCTGTTCAAATAGACTCATCCATCTCCCATGTAGCCTCTCGCTCCGAATGGTTTCTCCACAAAACCTTAACAAATGGAATAGTCTTCCTCTTCATAATCCGCTCTTGACGATCCAAAATCGCCTCGGCTTGCTCCACACAAGTAAGATCATCACGAATCTTATCGAACGGATATTGTACCACATGCAACGGATGATATTTATAACTCCTCAACACCGACACATGGAACACATTGTGCACATGAGCTAGCTGTGGAGGCAAAGCTAACCGATATGCAACCTCACCAACCCTCTCCAGAATCTCAAATGGTCCAATATAACGCGGACTAAGTTTCCCTTTCAACCTAAATCGTCGAATTCCCTTCCAAGGAGAAACTTTTAGAAACACGTACTCACCAGGTTCAAACTCTAAAGTTCTCCTATGCTTATCAGCATAACACTTTTACCGTGATCGAGCCGACTTCAATTTCTCCTTAGCCACCGCTACCTTCTCCGTAGTGATTTGAACTAACTCAGACCCTTCTATGGCCCTTTCGCCAATCTCGTCCCAACAAGTCGGTGCCCGACACTTTCTACTATACAATGCCTCAAACGGAGCCATTCCAATACATACATGCCAGCTGTTGTTATAAGAAAACTCAACTAGGCTCAAGTATTCATCCCAATTACCCGACCACTCAAGTGTACAAGACCTCAACATGTCCTCTAATGTCTGAATAGTCCGTTCGGATTGCCCATCAGTTTGTGGATGAAAAGAAGTACTGAAGTTGAGCCGAGTACCCCAAGCTCGTTGAAACCCTTTCCAAAACCGTGAAGTGAACCGTTGGTCTCGATCTGAAACAATAGACACCGGAGTACCATGAAGTCTAACAATCTCCTGCTGAAAGATATGTGCCAACCTATCCACCGAGTAACCCTCATGGATAGCCAAAAAGTGTGCCGATTTAGTCAGCCGATCCACTACTACCGAAATGGCATCATTCTTCCTGAAAGTCTTCGGCAAACCAGTCACAAAATCCATCGTGATATCCTCCCACTTCCACACTGGAATGTCTAACTGCTGCAGTAAACCACTAGCTCGTTGATGTTCTATCTTCACTTGTTGGCAAGTAAGACACTTCCCAACATATTCAGCCGCGTCTCGTTTCATCCCATTCCACCAAAAATTTTTCTTCAAATCCCTATACATCTTTGTAGAACCTGGATAAATAGAAAATGGAGAACTATGAGCCTCAGCCAACACAGCCTCCCGAATGATTGGATCAGACGGTACACATAACCGCTCACCCAACCAAATCACCCCATGATCATCAATACGAAACTCAGGCTGCTTGCCCTCCTCTAGATTCTGCGTCAGACCCCACAACTCCCAATCTTCCTTTTGAGCTTCTTTGACCCGCGAGATAAGAGAGGGCTCCACTCTCATACCCGCCAAATGTCCATCTGAACCTTGTACATACAACTCCAACTCGATTCGCTCCATACATGAAATAAGCTGAGGTTGTGTAATAAGGGCTGCTACACTCCCTGAACTCTTTCGGCTAAGAGCATCTGCAACCACGTTTGCCTTCCCCGGGTGATACTGAATTCTAGCATCATAATCTTTTAGAAGCTCCAGCCAACGCCTCTGCCTCATATTGAGCTCCTTCTGAGTGAAAATGTATTTAAGACTTTTATGATCGGTGAAGATATCACAAGTCTCTCCATACAAATAATGCCTCCAAATTTTTAGGGCAAAGATCACCGCTGCCAACTCCAAATCATGTGTGGGGTAATTCACCTCGTAAGGTTTAAGCTGCCTTGAAGCATAAGCAATCACCTTATCGTGTTGCATCAAAACACACCCCAAGCCCTTCTTAGAAGCATCACTATATATCTGGTAACCTCCCGTCCCCGACGGCAATGCAAGTATAGGAGCTGTCACAAGCCGTTTCTTCAACTCCTCAAAACTTTTCTCACGCTCCTCATTCCATACAAACTTCGTGCCCTTTCTCATCAACTGGGTTAATGGTAAGGCAAGCAAGGAAAACCCTTCCACAAATCGCCTATAATACTCTGCCAAACCCAAAAAACTTCTAATCTCTGTCACTGTAGTAGGTCTCGACCATTTAGTGATAGCCTCAACCTTCGCATGATCCACTTTAATGCCCTCAGCAAAAACAACGTGGCCCAAAAATGCAACCTGCTCCAACCAGAACTCGCATTTAGAGAATTTAGCATACAATTTCTCTTTCTGCAAAATCCCCAACACTGTGCGAAGATGCTCCTCATGCTCTTCCTTAGATTTGGAGTAAACCAAAATATCATCAATAAAGACAATAACAAGTTGGTCTAAGTACTCTCTGAACACCCGATTCATTAAATCCATGAACACCGCCGGAGCGTTAGTCAACCCGAATGGCATCACCAGAAACTCGTAATGCCCATATCGAGTGCGAAAAGCTGTCTTAGGGATATCCTTATCCCTCACCCTCAACTGATGATAGCCCGACCTCAAGTCTATCTTCGAAAAATATTTTGCCCCTTGAAGTTGGTCAAACAAGTCATCAATCCTCGGCAATGGATACTGATTCCTGATGGTGATCTTGTTCAACTCTCTGTAGTCTATACACAGCCTCATAGACCCATCCTTCTTCTTTACAAACAAGACCGGAGCACCCCACGGCGAAACACTCGGGCGAATCACACCACGATCTAACAGTTCCTGCAACTGTTCTTTCAACTCCTGCAACTCCAATTGTGCCATTCGATACGACGCCTTAGAGATAGGCTCCGCACCAGGAACAAACTCAATAGCAAACTCCACTTCCCGCTGTGGTGGCAACCCTGACAACTCCTCAGGAAACACATCAGAAAAATCACGAACAATTGGAACCTCCTCAATACGAGACTCACCCTTAGAGGTATCTTTCACAAACACTAAATACCCCTCACAACCCTTTGCCACCAACTTTCCAGCCTTCAAAGCTGAAATCAACTTCAACACCCTACTCGACTGTGAACCTTGAAACACGAACTCCGGAGACTTCATATCTCCAAATATAACCTTCTTCGCTTGACAATCGATAGTGGCATGATGCTTATCCAACCAGTCCATCCCAAGAATGACATCAAAATCGTGCATACTCATCAGAAGAAGATTAGCCCTACGAATCCTATCTCCAAAACTGATCGGACACCCTCGATACAAATCAGAAATAACAATAGAAGTCCCCATCGGGGTAACAATAGACATAACAGAATCTAAAGACTGAGATGTCACACCCAGGTGTCGAACAAAAGACTGAGCAACAACGGAATGAGTAGAACCCGTATCAAATAAAATAGACGCCTCACGATTGCCAACTAAAAGAGTGCCAAAAACAGTACTTGGTGCACCTGCCGCCTGATTATACGTCAAGGCAAACACTCGACCACCCTGACGCTGACCTCCATTACCACCATTATCGCCACCTCCACCATTACCACGTGGACCGGTACAATTCCTAGCAATATGACCCATCTGTCCACACAAAAAGTATGCACCTGTGAGTCTATGGCACTGCCTCCCCGGATGATTAGCCCCACAAGTAGCACAAGGAGCTATCGGAATAAGATTTGGGTTACCCCCACCAGCTGGTCCCGGATAACGACCCTGATTTTGCCCCTGCTGATGATTATGCCCATGCTGACGATTCTGACCATTCCAAGGTAGCTGCAGCTGACGATTCTGCCCTTGCTGAGGCATCTGCTGATAACCCCTATTTTGATTCTGGCCACGCCACTGTCCCTGTTGGCCACCATGATTCCTATTCAACTGACCACCCTGATTTCTCCAATGCTGAACTGAAGTTTGACCCTGCTGGTCATCTCTGTCTCTCTTTCGACTCCCCTCCGATTTAGAAGACCGAAAGTCATGTCGCTCCATCTCAATATTCTTGGCCGCATTGGCCACTGCTGACACATCTGTAAACTTGTTGTTAATAAGATGCTGACGATACCTATAATGAATCCGCCACTTGAACTTCTCTGTCTGTTCCGCTGCAGTCCCTGCAGAAGTTCCTGCAAAGCCTGCCAACCTAGTAAACCTCGTCATGAAATCCGTGATGGACTCATAATCTTTCTACCGAATAGACAGATACTCTCTGGCATAGGCCTCTTTATCAGCAGTTGGGAAGTACTGCTGATAAAAGACTTCACAAAACTCTGCCCAGCTAAGCGCCTCAACATAACCATCACCCTTTGTTGTTTTCATCGCCTTCCACCACCTCTGTGCATGCCCTTCTAGCTTGTAAGCTGCAAGCAACACTTTCTGATTATCTGAGCACCCCAACACATCAAAGATCTTCTCTAGGTGGGCAATCCAATTCTCTGCATCAATTGGAGTTGGAGCTGAACTGAATGCTTGTGGTTTCTGCTTTTGAAACCTTTCCAACCACACATACATTGGAATCACCTGCTGATCAAGACCATCTGCATTCCTTTCCTCCATATTTGCATGCTGGCCATTATTTCTCGAATTCCCTGGTTCAGGAATTTCTGGTGGCGACTGCTGCATTGCCTGCACAACCTGTGCCACCAACTGAGGTAATGCCTGATTCACCAAGGTAGTCAACTGAGCATTTATCTGATTATTAGGTTGCTCATTGGGCTGACCCTCACCTCTTCCCCTATTGTTGCCTCGCCTCCCAGCAACTCTGGCGGATCTACGAGCCATCTAACAAAGAGATCAACGAATAGATAACAAAGCAGGTTAGAGACAGATTCGAATATAGCTGATATGATAGCTGAACAGAAAATCAAACAAAACAACACCAACCTAGAAGTCTACCCATAACTCACAGGTCAAACCTAAATAGGTTTTCTACAAGAAAGAACCTGGCTTTGATACCAACTCTGTAACACCCCTTTTCCGAAATAGAAAGAGAGGTTACTCAAAACATAACAAAACTGATGAATTTAATAGTAAGGCTCTAATCCACAAAAGAATAGTCTTAAAATAATTAAATGTCTTAAGACAAATAATAAATGTCACACTGGCTCAAACCACAATGTGAAATAACTATTACAACTCCAAGTAAACTGACACATCAAGTCTAAACATAATATCTCTAAATCATTGGAATGAATGGAGCTCTCATCACACTTGCCCTTGATTCCCCTGATTACCTGCCGGAAGAAAAACACAGCATGAGCCAAATGCCCAGTACGGATATAGAATACAAATAATGAACCGAAATAACTAACTCAATTAAATGAAAAGAGACGAAACGAACTGAAACGAAACGAACAATTATAACACAACGAAATAATAGGCTGAAACAAATGGCTGGGTGTTATTTCATACCGAGCTCAGAATAAAACAGAATATACCTTGCCACACAGGCAAGTCAAATAATGTCACACGGGCAAGTCACACACATTGGACCGCGAATCCAATGCATGTAAAATCGGAAGGTGTGTTTGGCACAAAAATCACCAAACAGCAGAACAGAACAGAACAGAAAACTAGGGTCGACCCATACGCCTCCCACAACAAAACACCAAATAGCCAACTCCCGCCGGAGCACAAAACGGAGACGCCGTGGACTGATCACACCGCCACGGAAGGTGTCATGCCTCAGTGCCAAGAGGACATGCCTGTGGTACCCCCACAGGTGGTTATAGCTCAGGTATACCCTACGGTATTCTAACAAAAATATAATGTCACAACACATGCGACAAAATATCAACACAAAGGGGTTCTAATATGTACATGTTAAACTGAAATAAATCATCAACTCAAAGTCTCCAAAATACTAACATGCACATTACTACAAATATCAAAATAAATTTAGACATGATACACTAGTCTAAAGAGTACAAATATGAGTTCTAATACAACGCCAAAATAAATTTATCACAATAAATTGACAAGGAACAATTATGAGAGGCAATACTAAATTTCGAAACGAATCACGGAACGAACAAATCAAAAATAAAAGAGTCTCGCTGAAAGAGTACGGAATCCGTACATGGATTAAGCAATGTAATACCCGAAATTATATTCCAATTGTAACACTTTAAATTCTCTCCGTTCAAACTAATTAGGCAAATTAATAAAAATCGATTAATAATTAAATGAATTGTAAGTTAAACTGTTAATTATCATTTTTTTTAAGACTCGTTATTATTAATCGATCATGTATGTTTTATGTTTTAAATTTTTAAAATCATTCTGCATTACCTGTTAACCAAAATGTTATACAATAAAAATAATTAACTGCATACATATAATGCCCACGTGATGCATTCATTATCAATAAATGAATAATTCATGACCAACCATTTTATATAATATAAATCAAGGTACTGAAATTCCGTAAATCATATATGTATACATGTAAAGAGAGCAAGTATTGTCAAATTTGGTGGAAAAGTAACTTTGAAAAGTTCACTCAATATTATTATGTTAACATTAGAAGCATACTTCAAAATACACAATTTACTTGACTTTGCAATATATGAAAGCTTCACAATCACCCGCAACCCTATGTAATCATACTAGGCTCTGCACACACATAATTACACAAACATCTTGACAAATTGAAAATTCCAAGCAATTCATTATTCATAGTAATATTACAATACCTTTTCACTTTCTATTCTTACTGTCGCCGCTGCCTCTCTTCTTCTTTTCTGGATTGTATAATGAGGGTAAGGGTAGGTTTAGTTATTTATATATTTTATTAACTCTTTTAATTTTAATAGGATTTAAAATTACCCAAATACAAATTAGGCCCAAATAAATTTTAAAACCCAAATTAATGAAATTCTTTAAGAAACAATTACACAATATAGTACATTTATAAAAATAATTACAAAAATCATACATTAATAAAATAATTACAAAAATATAATATTTTATCATATATATTTACAATAGTAATATATCTAGGATTAAAGATAAATATTAATGGTTTGAAACTAGCGTGATAACCGCTTGTCATTTGTATTTTTTTTGAATAGCCTGATAACCTGTGCAGTTACCAAACCTCTTTTGCATGCTGAAACCCTTGCTTTTATCAATCTGTTGCGACTAAACGTAATCGGAGTTACCAAACCCTCTGCAGTTACCAAACCCTTGCTGAAACCATTGCTTCTATCATCTATCATCTGTTACTTCTTCATACTTGTTCGTTCGTTCTTCGTCTATATCATAGTTGTTCGGCATACTCGTTGAGTTGTTCGCCCTTGTCGTTGTTACTCGTTAGTTCATTGTCGTTGTCGTTCTTACTCGTCTGCTTCATTGTAGTTGTTACTCGTTATTCTTCTCCATTGATCGAATCTGGTGTTTATTATTGCTTCAAGTGAGTATTTTCTTAATAGTTTAATGTATTATATATTATAGTAGTTTACTAACAGAATGCAGTATTCATTGTTTTGGTTTTTGTTGTTTTTATGTTTTGTATAGAATGGTTGATACAAGGAAGAAGGATGGGAAGAGGAAAAGGATTGTGGAGGGTAGTTCCGTTAAGAAATTGAAGAAATTTGTTGTGGGGAGCAAGGGGAATGGAAAGGGGAAGGATGTATGTTATAAATCGAGTAAGAATGAGAGTAGTTTGGTGATACATAGCGATGTCAAACATTCCGAAGTGCAATTAGATTCTGATTTTGATGTCACTGTGAAGAATGAAGCTCAAGTGCTTATCCAGAAGATAATTCCAACTCAACGAATTTTAAAGGTGTGTTAATTTAAATGTTGTTAATGTTTATTGTATAATGTTTAGTTGGTTACTATACAATGCTTAATTGGTTACTCCATAATATTAATGATTAATGTTTGGTAACCACATGATTGGTAACCAATGCATTAGATAATAACCACCATGTTGCATGTAGGTAACCAAAACTGAATTGGTTACTGTTTTATGATGTCTTGGTTACTATTTAATGATATCTTTGTTACTGTCTTATGATGTATTGGTTACCGTCCTATGATGTCTTGGTTACTGTCTAATGGTGTGTTTGTTATTGTCTTATGATGTATTGGTTACTGTATTATGATGTCTTGGTTACTGTCTAATGATGTCTTGGTTATTGTCTTATGAGTGTCTTGGTTACTGTCTTATGATTTATTGGTTACAGTCTTGTGTGTCTTGGTTACTGTCTAATGATGTCTTGGTTATTGTGTTTTTAATGTATTGCTTACTGTCTTATGATGTCTTGGTTACTGTCATATGATGTATTGGTTACTGTCTTATAATGTCTTGGTTACTGTCTAATGATGTATTGGTTACTCTTATGATGTCTTGGTTACTGTCTTATGAGTGTATTGGTTAATGTCTTATGATTTATTGGTTACTGTATTATGTGTGTATTGGTTACTGTATAATGACGTCTCGGTCAATGTCTTATGATGTCTTGGTTACTGTCTAATGATGTATTGGTTACTGTCTATCCAGTATATTGTATAAAGCTGTATTGGTTACTGTGCAACATTATATTGGTTACTGATTAATGCTGAATGGTTAATGATTAATGATTGCTAAGCACATGGTTGGTAACCAATGTATTAGACAGTAACAAGCATGTTGCATGAAGGTAACCAAGATAGCGTTAATAAGTAACCAATTTACATTGTTTACCTTCTTGCAAATTGATGTTTAATGTATAATTCTGTCTTGGTTATTGTCTTGGTTAATGTCTAATGATTTGTTGGCTGTTGTCTAAATATTATATTGTGTAACGATGTCTTGGTTACTGTCTAATGCTAGATTGGTTACTGATTAATGATGTTTTGTTTTCTGACTAAAGCTATATTGGTTACTTGTTTATGTTATTTTGGTTACTATCATATGACTGGTTAGTTAACTTTGTAAATCTGATTTTGTTTACTTGCAGTTATGGGATCTTTATTATGAAGAATGCAACAGAAAATTCAACGGAAAAGTGATATATTGGTGCGACATGGAAGTCCCCAGTATCATTGCAAAAAAATTGAATAAGAGTCAGCTAGATAAATTTAAGGCAACATGTTTTGGGTATTTTCTTGAGTTTGGCGAGCACCAAATGTATTCCCAGATTATTCACCACGCTCTTGTTAGGGAGGTTCACCAGAGGGATGACGATGAAATGTGGTTTTTGTTCGGAGAGAAAAGGGTCAGGTTCGGTTTGCCTGAGTTTTGTATGATATCTGGGTTGAGATGGAAGGGTGAGGATGATATAACTCCATATAAAGGTATGGATAATTTGATTATTGGTAAGTTTTTTGGTGACGAAGCTGTGACACGTAGTAGTATAGGTAGGATATATAGGAAGGCAGTTTTTAACGATGATGACGAGGCTATTAAGATGTCTATGATATTTTTGGTCTTTAATTTCATTATGTGCACATTTTCTGAAAATTACGTTGATGAGGCTATGGTTAATTTTTTGTGTTATGGCGATGTCAGTAGTTTTCCTTGGGGGAAAGTTGCTTTTGAGATGACAAAGTACTCTTTGTCTAATGCTTTGAAGGGGCGTTATAGGAAAGGAAAGAATGGTGTTTCAACATATAATTTTTATATGGATCATTATACCAAGTTGTACAAGTTGAACGGGCTTCCGTATGTATTCCAAGTATTTATGTTTGAAACTATTCCGACATTCAAAAATCGGGGTATATGCAATGACGAGCATCCGTCAGATCTCCGTTTATTCAAATGGAAGGAGTTAATGAAGTCGCTTTCAAATGACAAGTTGAATGAATTAGTGTTTTGTTCCGGACAGGTATGTTGATTTACCTTTAGTTATATAATTGATAATTGAAAATATTATGTGAAGTTTACTATCAACAATGTAGTTAGTTACCTTTATATACACATTTGGTTACTGATTATTTTTTATGCATGTTAATAATAACAATGTTTTTGGTTGATTGAATATTCAAATACTGTTACTGATAAGATTACATTCAGGTTACTAACAACATTGTTGTTGGTTACCCGAATATACACATTTGGTTACATTTATAAATTTAGTTGGTTACTACTTATTATACATTTGGTTACATGTATATATGTATTTGGTTACTGATTATGTGTTTATGATTCTTTATTTACTGTTTATTTCAATGTAATTGTACATTGTTTGTTAGATGATATATTTAAGTATACTTATTATTTTTCAGCTGAGGATAAACCGTTTGATTCCCACTGCCGAGGAGAAGGATCGGCTTGATTTGGGCGGTTTTTACTTTTTTAATGGGAAGGATGGTGAAAAAAAAGTAGATAAAAAAGTGAAGGCTGACAACATTGGCGTTGATATTTCTGTTGTGAAAGAGGCAATTGATGTACGGTCTAAGCCGTTGGAGAAGAAAGTGTCTGAATTGAAGAAAGAAGTTTATGAATTGAAGAAAGAATTTGGAAAGTTGCGAACTGATATCAAAGATGAAATGCAGCTTTTACATGTTCAGTTATGCAGGGATCTTAGGTTTATTATTAGAGATGAGTTACGTGCTATCAAAGACGTAGGGGGCAAAAAGCTTGATGGTGATTCAGATGATGACGATTCTGACAGTGGTGGTGATAATGATGATGATGATGATGATGATGATGATGATGATGATGACCACGATGACGATGAAGGAGATGAAGGAGATGAAGGAGATGAAGGCGGTGAAGGTGGTGAAGTTGCTGATGATGCTGCTGATGAGGATGCTAATGTTAGGGTGGAGGAAGTCCATGTTGATGAGGTTGTTGATTATGGTTCAAAGGTGAATAAGAATAATGATGGTGATGATGTGTTGGATGAAGTTGAGAAGAAGGGTGTGAATGAAATTGAATTGGGTAATGAAGTTGGTGATGATGTGTCAATTCTCGTGGAGAATAATGATGTGAATGTAATTGAGATTGCTAATGAAGTTGAACGTGATGTTATGGTTGAAGAGCCTGATGAAAAAAAAAATAATGATGATGAAGAAGATGTCAAGGTTAGACATATTTGTTTGTTTTTGTTATGTGATATATGTCTTTTGTTTTAATTATTAAATTGTTATTTATTTTGCGCAGATTGACAATTATAATGACATGCCGTCTTTTGACATATTAAGCCAATGTACTGGGAAAGAGATTGTTGTGTATGATGCTGATAAGGTTAGTGTTATAATTATGTGCCATCATTTATTTAAATGTTATTTATGTTTTGGTTACCATCATATATTGAATTGGTTACTATGATATTATGTTTTGGTTACCATTATATTGTAATTTGGATACTATTATATTATGATTTTGTTACTAGTTTATGTTATTCAGATTACTAATATATCATGTTCATTTAAGTTTGTTGGCTGTAGTACAGTCAGTTGGTTAATAGTTTACGTTATTCAGGTTACTAATCGTATATATTACCTTTTTATGTCAACTGAAAAAGGGGATGAAATGTGAGGCAGCAAGCAGGTATGCTCTTGATTTTATGGTTCTCACCACTCAGGACATAGCAAAGTGTGACGAATTGGAGAAGAGTCTTCACAAAGCCGGTGGTAGACCTGTACGTGAAACTGTAAAGAGTGCCATTTTACGTTCTCCATATATAGCAGAGTTCGGATCGGCTGGTTCATCATGTACTGTAGTGGGTGCTGCTAGTCAAACACTTGCACGTTTAAGTGCATTCCCCAAATCATGCATGGAGATGCCCTCAAAATTTGAAGAGGCATTGTTTGAAGAATGGTTCAAAATTGGAATAAACAACAGAAAAAGGTTTGTTCTTTGTTGTTAACAATGCTATAGTTTTTTATGAAACAAATAAGTTTGTATTATTGTAGTAACATATGGTTATTATTAAATAAATGTTATGGTTACTATTACTTTATATTCTGGTTACCATTAGATTAAGTTTTGGTTACTTAATAGTTATGTTTCGGTTACTATGTGATTATGGTTTGGTTACCAGATTAATGTTTAAAATTAAATTGTTGTTTAATTTACTGATTTTGGTTTGCTGTTTTGGTTTCTGGGCAACATTATGCTATATAATGCTGTTTTGGTTACTGTCATTGGTTAATGTAGAAAGCTGTATTGTTTACTGTGTAATATTGCATTGGTTACTGTATAATGCTTAATTGGTTACTGACTAATTTTGTTTTGGTTACTGCATAATGTTAAATATTAAATAAATGTTAATATTAAATAAATGGGGTGTTTACTTAATAAATGTTATGGTTGCTATTACTTTATATTGTGATTAATATTAGTTTATGTTTTGGTTACCTATTAGTTATGTGTTAGTTACTATTTGATTATGGTTTTGATTTTAATATTTGTTGGTTATCAGGGTATTGTTTAAAATTAAGTTGGTTGTTTAGTATGTTAATTATTGAACGTGCAAGTTTGATTTGTAGTAGTGTGTATATTAATACGGTAATTATTAATGTTAGTCTGTATACTAATATTATGTTATTATACTGAAGGACGGACAAATTTCCTGGAAAGAACGATATTATCTTGCCTTCTTTTGTATTTGGATCAATTGCAATATCATCGAAGATGTGGTTCTATAAATTAAAGACGCCTGGGCAGTGGTTAGACGACGATGTGAGTATTTTTTTTAAAAATTTATGTTTTTATAGTTATGTTTACATTATTTAGTTACATTCATCACATACTTGCATTTTCCAACAACTGTTAATATCCTATTATTTTTTTTTGGCTCAGCACATCAATGTTGCGTTGTATTATTTCCGTAAAATGGCAAGACATTCCGAAAGTGTTCCTATAAGGGTAACGACCACGGATTGTTGGTTTCACAGCAAGATCACTGCTCTTTTCGATGAGTATACAAAAAAAAATTGTGACAAAATTGTTCTGTCTGGGGAGGGTGATGTTGCTGAATACATACGTGGGCTGTTTATGGATGTCAACACACCATGGAGGAACGTTGACTATGTGTTGTTCCCAATTCATATGTCATCACCGGACCATTGGTTGTTGTTGACTTTTGATGTGCATCGTAGGTGTCTAACTGTTTACAACTCTTTACAACTAAAAAGGAAATCCATGCAAACTAAAATATCTGATGTTTGTGAGCCGTACATCTTCATTCTTCCCATTCTATTGCGCAAGTCTGGTTTTTGGAAGGATAGGGCTGACATTGACTTCAGCAGTGACCCGTATCGCAACAAGGACGAAGATGATATAATTGAGTTGGAATTTGCTGAGACGGTTCCTGAACAAGTAGAGGGGTAAGGGTTATTTTGTGTACATTTTTTTAATTATTATATATAGGTGGAGTTTATTTTTAATCTTTGTTATATGTTGTTTGTTGTTACAGTGATTGTGGGATGTTCACAATATATTTTGCTGAGCATGTCATTCATCAGAAGTTTGATCAGATTCCTATTCCTTTTCCCATTGCGCAGTATCGGAAAAAGTTATGCACAAACCTATATATGCATGCAAGGAACAAGCAGTTGGAGGGCTATGATACTGATAGAGAATTTCCAGGAAGATTTGTTCCAGATTTTGATTAGTTCGGATTTTGTTGTTTTGTCTTTATTAATTTTGTTATGTATTTTTTTATTAAGTATTGGTGTTATACACAACATTTGTGTATGGTTTATGATTTTTTGATGTTTATTGGATCTTATGTAGATGGGATTACATATTTGATTTTATTAGCATTAATGAAAGAGATATTGTTTGTTGGTTGGTATTTTGTTTCTTTTTAAGTTGTGTTTGTTGAATTTTTTTCAAACATACAGTTGGTAACCAATCATGTATAAAGGGGTAACCAGATAATGATTTGATAGTAACCAGATAGTTACAAGATTGTATAATGCCATATATAATATGTTAAGTGTACATGTGTTATGTATACATGGATTACATAAAATTCAATACCCTTTTAATTACAGGTTGCTGGATATAAAGGTTGTTTACGTTGTGGTTACCATAATAAATTGGTATGGATACTGTCATGAAATTAGGTGGTTAATGTGATGGTTACTTTTATGTAATTATTTGGGTACCATTAATTATTGTTATGGTTACTGCTATGTAATTATTTGGTTTACATTAAAAACTGGTATGGTGAGTGTTATGGTTACTGTCATGTATAAAATTTTAACCAATTACAATTTTGTAATATAAAGTTGGTAACCAATCGTGTATAAATAGGTAACCAGTTAATGATTTAATAGTATCCAGAGAGTTACAATATTGTATCAGGACATGTCATATGTTAGGTGTGCATGTGTTAGTATACATGGGTTTCATAAACTTCAATACCCTTTTAATTACAGGTTGCTGGATATTAAGGTTGTTTATGTTGTGGTTACCATAATAAACTGGTATGGTTACTGTCATAAAATTAGGTGGTTACTGTGATGATTACTGTTATGTAATTATTTGGATACCATTAAACATTGTTATGGTTATTGTTATGTAATTATTTGGTTAAAAACTGGTATGGTTACTGTTATGTTATTAGGTGGTAAATGTTATGGTAATTACATGTTGCTGGATATACAGGGTGTTTATATTGTGGTTACCTTTATAAAATGGTATTGTTACTGTTAAGAATTTAGGTGGTTACTGTGATGGTTACTGTTATGTAATTATATGGGTACCATTAAACATTGTTATGGTTAATGTTATGTAATTATTTGGTTAAAAACCAGTATGGTTACTGTTATGTTATTAGGTGGTAAATGTTATGGTTACTGTTATGTAATTATGTGGTTACCATTAAAAACTGTCATGGTTACTGTTATGTATTTATTTGATTACTGTTATTGTTAATGTTTCATTGAAATCAGAAATCAATATATAAATGAATAACAATTTTGTTTACTATACACAATCAAAAATTGTACAAACCAATCGTTTAATGGTTACTCAAAGTAAACAATAATACATTCATGTATTTAAACTATTAATATAACTGCACTATATCAGATCCTTTTTAGTGGTCTTAAAATCGGGGGATTATTGCATGTTTTTCTGTTGTGTCCTTTTTCTTGGCACCTGCTGCATTTGTTTTGAATTTTGATTTCAGATCCGTGTTTGTACCTCCCTTTTTTTGGTCTTCCTGCTGGTCTTCTTGTGTTGGGTGGTTTTATACATATGTTTCTTACTTCTTCTGATACATCCCAGTTTTCTTTGTCAGCTAATGGCATGATGGAAGCTGAATATGTCTCGACCAAAGTTGCTTTAGTGTAATTTCTTGAGCAAAAATCGTAACAGTTCAAATTTCTCTTGCTTATAACAGCAGCAGCGTGTGGACAAGGCATTTCATGGTACTGAAATTTACGGCATGTGCATGTCTTTTGTTCGATGTCCACAATATACTGTTTAGAGATGTCATAAACAGTGAAAATCACTAAATTTGATGTCTCAACCTACAACACGCAATGCATACAATCAGATTAATAGTTGCATGCCAAATATACAATAATCAAATAACTAGAACAAGAATTTTAGTTAATAAGCAACCACCAATATAAAAGAAACAATTATAAATCCCATTAACATTATAATGTTACATATTAACTAAGTCAGTATTGATTAGTAACCAGTATGATGTGAAACAGTAACCAAATAAGAATTATACAGTAACCATTTTATAATTACACAGTAAGAAATTCAGTAGTAGTCAGTAACCAATATAATGTTGCACATTAAGTAAGTTTGCATTAGTGTGTAACCAAGTCAGTATTCAAGTTACTGTTAGTCAGTATAATTTTACACAGTAACCAACTTAGCAATAGGCAGCAACCATTATATGGTTACATAGTAATCCTGCTAGCAATAGTCAGTAACCAATAAAATGTTTGACAGTAACTAATTTACACTTATTAAGTAACCAAGTTAATAATAATCAGTAAGTTGCAAATGTAAATTAGGACGCAATAATTTAAATCAAATATTAATTACCTTAAGTATCTTTGATTTTAAGATATTAGATTGCAACTTTCTCTCAGCCGTTGTGGAAAGAGTTGTGAATGTTGATATGGCTGATTGTTTATTTGTGAAATACCATCTCTGAACCAGACAACGTAGGCATTCAATCATTGACGCAACTGGAAGATCCCTGATAAACTTGATTGCATTGTTAATAGATTCGGCTGTGTTTGAAGTCATCGTTGAGTATCTACTTACAGTCCCATGGAGCCTGGTGCACTTATCTAATCTGACCTCTTCCTCCAGATATGTCCTTATTCGAGGATCAATGTCATCGAGTTCAGCCATGTGTTTGTTGAATTGTTCGACAGTGTAAGCTCTACAAGCCCCGTTGTAAGCTTGTTTAACTTCTTCTCCTTTCTTTTTGAATTTGTTTTTTATATTTTTCAGTATA
This sequence comes from Panax notoginseng, assembly GCA_016801055.1. NCBI lineage: Eukaryota > Viridiplantae > Streptophyta > Magnoliopsida > Apiales > Araliaceae > Panax > Panax notoginseng. The sequence continues at coordinate 203,722,180 of CM029017.1, forward strand.
TGATATGTGCAGGAACCATGCATGATATCCGGAAACACAAAATTCAGTCCTTGTATAATGGCTTCATGCCTGTCTGAAACAATACATTGACCTTCCCTAACTCCACAAGCAATTCTCAAATTTACGAAAAACCATCTCCAAGACATTTCATTTTCGCTGTCAACAACTGAAAAAGCAATGGGAATAATATTTCGATTTGCATCTTGTGTGCTTGCTATCAGTAGTGTCCCCCCGTAAGTTGATTGTATGAATGTGCCGTCGATTACAATGATTGGAAAACAATGGTGCCATGCTTGAATTGACGCTCCAATGGCAAAGAATAGATACTTGAAACGGCCATTTGTTTCCAACTCAAGGGATGTGACGGAACCTGATATGAAAATCAGCAATATCATTAGAATTACAAGTAGTATAATATATCTAAATCACTAGTAATCGTTAACCGTTAATGTGGTTAATTGATTATAACTTGTATATTATATTTAATAAATAAACATGCGTATTAAGGTAACCAAACATGTATAATAACTGCATACAAATGGTCTGAATATTTAATAATTAAACACGCATAATGTCTAAAGGTGTATTGGTCACTGTGTAATATTTTATTGTTTACTGCATAATGCTTATTTGGTTACTAACTAATGCAATTTTGGTTACTGAATAATATTAATGAATAATGCTTGGTAACCACATGTTTGGTAATCAATGCATTATTCAGTAACCAACATGTAGCCTGAAGGTAACCAATACAATATTAATCAGTAAACAATTTACATTGGTAATATTCTACCGTGTAATGATATTTTGGTTACTGTTGAACATCATATTGGTTACTGTCTAATGCTGTAAAACCAATAAATGTTTTTAGAGTGTTACCTGGATTTGTTTTCTTCAGCATGTATAACCATGATGGGATGAGTGAGTAGTCGTGTGGATTTCCTCTCACCTTTTCCAATGCTTTCTCCTTCGATCTCCATGCTTTTTGGTAAGAGATAGACACATTATATTCTGACATCATGTCTTCAACAATATCGGTTGGTGTGTATATTTTCTTCAAATTTGTTATTTTTTGCATTATGCATTCACTTACCAACTCACTATTTGCCTGTCTGTGGTCTCCCAATAATACATTGACCGAACAAGTGTGTATATCATTGAATTCTCTCACCTTGAACATACTGGTTTTTCTGAAACTTGATGCTCTCATCTTCCATTTGCAATTTTTATCGCATACACACACTAGCACAAAGTCTCTATAACTTGTTCGTTGGACTTTGTGTTGTCTGTTTTTTCTGATTGAATGCAGCCTCATAGCTTGAGAAAGGATTTTTTTGTCTGTGTAGGTTTGATGTAATTTTACTTCACGTTCATTCGGATCCGATATTACATCATCATATTGTTCTCTTGCGTATGGTTTGTCATGTTGTCTGTCTAGTTGTTGTTCAATAATTTCCATTGCAAGATGATCAACATATTGCGTTCCAAATTGGCATGATTGGCTTGCTAGTCGAACTAGTGCTGAATTTCCTTGTGTTGATCTGATTGGCATTACATCGTAAATTGTAGATTCTTCTACATTTGTCAAGTTATGCAAGATCGTTGTGCGTCCCATTCTGTGTTCAATATCCACAATCAGTGGGAATTTACCTTGTTCATCAGATTTTCTGCTCATTTCCAGAAAGAATTGTAAGGTTGCTTCGTCTGATATACTGATCGGTGAAATGTCGCTTCTAATTTGAAATTTGATTGACAATGTTGTTGCGTTTGTGTCTAGCCGTAATGCACTGTATATTTTGGTTAGCATTTCTTTGAAAGAAATAGTTGATGGAACTAGTATGCCGGTAACTTCAAATTTGGTGTATTGGTTACTATCAGCCCATGTGCCGTTGAAATAAAGTACAACTGGAATCATCTCCATTGTCTGTCAACAGAATAAGTATTGGTAAGTAACAAAATCAATGTTAGCCGGTAACCAATATAATGTTAAATAGTAACCAAGTTAACATTAGTCAATAACCAAGTATTCATCAGTAACCATTATAATGTTACACAATAACAAAGTAATTATTAGTCAGTAACCAATGCAATGTTACACAGTAACAAAGTAATTATTAGTCAGTAACCAGTGCAATGTTACACAGTAACAAAATCATTATTAGTCAGTAATATATACAGTCGGACGGTAACCAATATAATGTTAAGCAGTAATTAAGTCACCATTAGTCAGTAACCAAGTCTTCAGTAGTAACCATTACAATGTTACACAGTAACAAAGTCATTATTAGTCAGTAACCAATGCAATGGTACACAGTAGCCAATGCATTAATAGTCAATAATCTATGTTAGCTGGTAACCAATATAATGTTACACAGTAACCAAGCCATCATTATTCAGTAACCAAGTCAGTAACAATTACATATTATAGTCGGACAGTAACCAATGTAATGCTAAGCAGTAACCAATTCTTCCTCAGTAACCATTATAATGTTACACAGTAACAAAGTCATTATTAGTCAGTAACAAATGCAATGGTACACAGTAGCCATTTCATTATTAGTCAATAACCAATGTAATGGTACACAGTAACCAAATCATTATTAATTAGTAACCAATGCAACATTAGTTAGTACCATTATGCATTAACTAATCCAGCATTAAACAGTTTTATAGACATAGTCAGACAGTAACCAATGTAATGTTAAGCAGTAACCAATTCAGCATTAGTCAGTAACCAAGTCTTCATCAGAAACCATTATAATGTTACACAGTAACAAAGTCATTATTAGTAAGTAACCAATGCAATGGTATACAGTAGTCGATTCAGTATTAGTCAGTAACCAATGTAATGATCCCAGTAACCAAATCATTATTAGTCAGTAACCAATGTAACATTAGTTAGTACCAATATATATTAACCAATCCAGTATTAAACAGTAGAATAGACATAGTTAGACAGTAACTAATGTAATGTTAATCAGTAACCAATTGCATTTTTACATGAAATTTGCAATTAAAACATTCATATTGCAATCAAAACATTCATTATTCTTACCGTGTGATCATTTTAAGTGCAAAAAACTTAAGAAAGGTAACCAATATAGTAATTCGTAGTAACAATAGGTAACTATATGATTATAAATTTTAAAATATCATACCTCAGTATTTATTAATCGAAGTTGATGTTGATCGTGTGTTTAACAATCATTGCAGTATTTGGTTACCGATCTTGAAGGCGTTGTTGATTTTGTATGCTATTTTCGATCTTAGAGAAGCGTCGCGACAACTGGAATTGTCTTCTCCGATTACGAGTTTAGTCGCGACAGGAGGCTTCGGCTTCGTATTTTTGTTTCTCCGTTGTTGATCTGTTGTGTCGACGTCAAGTTGCATTTTTAGGGACGGTTAATTTAAAATATGAAATTGGGTAACTGACTTGATAATGACACGTGATTTTAGGGGATTATGTTTTATTTTTGTAATTATGTTGTGGATGTTTTATTTTTGTAATTACTTTTTAAATGTTGTATATTAATGTAAAGGACCCATTCTTTAATTGTTGTAGTCCACATAAATTAAATACAATGTTTGACCCGAACATAAGAAAAACCCAATTAAAATATTTAAACAAAAACTTTACAATGTTATTTATTTATTAAAAATATCCGGGTATTACATTTAAACTTTAACTATAAGTATTCTAATACTCCCTCCGTCCTATGATAAAAGTCTTTATTACTATTTTGAGTAGTCCCATGTTAAAATGTCCATTTTCCTTTAATAACCAAACTTTTACACATATTTTCCTATTATACTCGTAACATTAAATATCTCATACTTTTCTTATTCTAATTCTCTCTCCATATTTAATGACATTATTATGAACAATTTTGTCATTTCATTCATCTTCTTAATATGCGTGAAAAGTCCACCAGGACTTTTATCTTGGGACGGAGGGAGTAGTTTTTTATACTCCTTCTGTCCCTTAATATAAATCGTTTTAGAAAAGTATTTTTGTCCCTTAATATAAGTCGTTTGAGGATTTCAAGTAATCATTAATTAATTAGTTTCCAATATTACCCCAAGTATTAAATATAACTTTGTTATCTCACTATTTTTTGTCAAATAAATAACACTCTATTTTTTCAATACAAAGACAATATAGACAATAAATATTATATTTAATGTTATACAATCATTTCTTTAATACTTATGTACAATTCTAAAACGACTTATATTAAGGGACAGATGAGAAAGTATCAAACATAACAATTTTATTTAATACCCTCTCAAATAATTTTTTTTATGTTGACCCCCTAACTTCCTAAAATTTTAGTGGGGCAGGTGCCACTGTCCCGTGCTTGGGTCTGCCTGTATCACTCCCAAATATTAAATATTCTAAATATTATACAAGTATAAAATATATAGCTCTTCTACGCGGACATGATATTCGTGTCCCCATAAAATTTTTCATAATATATATGATATTTGGCCCCAAAAGCAAGTATTTCCTGCCGAGAGGGGGCAAATGCAATCGATCGGTTAATCATGGAGGCCTACATATACATGACCCACCTAATAGTAATATATAAGTGATATCAAAGTTAACGTTAGATGGTGCAGTTGATGATAACAATTATTAAGGTAGTTAGATATATATAGGGGAAGTTGGCAGTTAATGTTCATGCATGAACTTCAACCAAAGGCACGTGATGAACAAATTTTAAATTGTCATGTGGATGTTAATTATTTTCATGACCTACAGAAGAAAAAGAAGAAGAACATAAAGAATAGAGAGAGAGAGAGAGAGAGAGAGAGAAATAGAGAGAGATCATACTTTTGGTGAATAGGTGTTTAATTAGAATCGATGGACAATGACAAATTTTATTTTTCTTGTTACAGGTTTGTTTAAAATAGATAGGTGATGCCTATGTCTTTTGGTGTCTGTTTTAGAATACATTTTAATTTAGTTATAATTAATGCAGACAAGACAACTTAGTGAGAGTTGGTGTCTGAATTGGACCAATTTCTACTTTAGTTATAACGCAGACAGGATAAATTAGTGTGAGTTAGTGTCTGAATTAATTTGTTAAAGATATCAGCAGAATATAATTATGCAGATGTATACTGGTTGTTCAAGTGCATGATAAAAATGTAAATGATCAAGCCACACAAATTTACATATCACATACATAATGATTTTTACGTAGTTCAGTTCCTATCCTCTAATCTAGTGGCCTAGTCCACGTCTAATATCAATTTGTATTGGAGACTCTTTTTATTAAATAAACTTGTTCACACTAAATATAAGATACTCTCCGTTCAAAGTAGGTTCGCACCGAGATGGACATACTGCGCCTCTTTGCACCTCTGCAACCTTGAAAGCTCTCTTTGAGCAGATCATATCCAGTACTGGATTGATCAAGCAAAACAAAGGTTGAACTCAGAATTTAATACAAGAAAATATGATTACAATGAACTCTTATTTTCCAATCAACAAAGAATTAACAATAATACAATGACTTACTGAAAATAAACTTTGATAGCACTCTGTGAAAGTATCTCTATATATCAACACTGATATTGATTTTCTGTATTTTTCTATATTGATTACCCGAGAATGTAGATCATTTTATAATATTAAGACCAACGACTATATCAAGAACTGTTAGTATAAAGGACTCAGACCACAGGTTGAAAATATCATGATTCTAGCAATTTGTTTTATCCAACGGATATAAGATATTCTTCACAACAACTTTTTTTAAATAAATGGTTTCCAAAGCAAACTAAGAGCATTTCCAATAGTAATCGTCAAAAAAACTCTTTAAATTAAAGTTTGTTGAACTACGTTTGAAGAGTATTATTTACTATTTTAATATTATGTGCCTCATCAGTCTCTTCAATTTAATTAATACAGTATTTGACTTAAAACAATAATAATTGATAACTTTTGAAATAATTTATAACATTCATTTTTTAAAAAGATAACATTCTGAAAAATAAATTATATTTAAAAATTAATATTTAATTAAAACTAAATTCTCTTCCAAGAATTTAAAGGGCAATGGATTAATTTCTAATGTTTTCTTTTTCCTCTTTGCTCGATGATGCATGTGTTATTTTATGTTTTGCTTGATGATGTGTGTGCTCTTTTCTGTTATATTATCTTCTCTTGCCTTTATCTTTCCTTGTATTATTTAAGGAAACTGATATTTTCATATGAAAATCGTCGTTATAGATCCTATAGCGACGATTTTTACCGTCGCTATACATCTATAACCACATTTTTCTAATATGGCTTACCTATTTGAGTATTCCAAAGTGGTTGAAAAAGTTGTTGGAGATGCTCTTAATAGCTTAATTCAATGAGAGAAAGAGTCTGATTTAAAATACCCCGACAAATTACACAGTCATAATGGATTCCTTAACAGACTCTTAATCAAATAAGATTGCATATCTTTATTTTAAGTCTATCAGCAATAATACACTGAATTTAAAAGGTGCATTCAGTAGAGAGATTTCTAATGCACTATCAAACCAACTTTGGCCAACAAAGAAAGCAATCTATAACATATTAAACCAGTCCAAGTAAATCAAACAAGACCATTAAATTTATCACGAACACAAGTATATTAAAATCACAAAGAAAAAAAACTAACAATATCATCACCTTAAAAAGTGCAAGTCCGTCCCTAGCTGCTAGCTAGGTAAAATATAAAAAATTTACCAAAAACTCCGGCAGTAAGACATTGTGTTTTTTATCTTGAAAAGGAAAGGAAGATTTAATAATTAAGGCCACGAGAAATATCACCTCTTACACCGCGTATGTAGAGGACAATATTGAAGCACCCATAAAATCACAGCTCAAAAGCTAGCAAAATACTATATGATATATCCCACTAGCTAGTCACTACGTACTCTCACGGGATTTTTAATTTGTTTAACCATATATAATAACTCATTCCACATGAACAAGGATAATATAATATTATATATAATAAGTAGCTAGGTAGCTAGCTAGAAGTGTTAATTGCTATATATAAAAGGGGAATATAATGGTTTGTTTCATATATCTTAATTTTTAAATTTATATACGGGCCGGGGAGAAATGGGGATGATGAGTTTGTGGGTTAATATTTTGTGCTTCTTGTGGTTGTTGGTGGCTATTTCCTCACAACAACAACAACCCCAAGTGCCATGTTTCTTCATTTTTGGTGATTCACTTGTTGACAATGGTAACAACAATGGGATACTTACTCTTGCTAGGGCAAACTACCGCCCTTACGGCATTGATTTCCCTCAAGGCACCACCGGCCGCTTTACCAATGGCCGTACTTATGTCGATGCTCTAGGTAAATTCAAATCCAAATCCAAATCCTTGTAGGACAGACAGATCGACTAGGTATTTGCTAGGATTAATTGTTTTTTAGAGGTACGTAAATGCATGCATGCAACAAGTAAATCAATAACCATAATGTCAATTTGGCAATATCAGCATCATCATGGTTGGTCAAGGTTTGAAACAATGATCATATATAGAGGCTACATGCATGCAGTACGTAACCCCATTGTACTTACAGTATTTTTTTTGTAGCTCAACTTTTAGGGTTCCCAAATTACATTCCACCCTATGCAAGAACACGTGGAAGGGCACTGCTCAGGGGAGTGAATTACGCTTCAGGAGCTGCTGGAATCCGTGATGAAACTGGCAACAATTTGGTATATATATATAGATTTAATGGCCTAATCAAAATAATGTTTACTATTTTACCATATTATCTTCCCAACTATATACACATATTTTATAATAATAGGCAATATGGATATACATAGTTGTGTATATTTTATTTGTGCACAGTCTGTCAAAACGAAATATTTGTTTTTATTTAAAAAAACAGCTTCTCGATCTCCCCTCAAATCAGAAATTAAAAACAAATCTGTCAAAACGACGTGTTTGTTTCATTGACGACTGACTAACTAGCTAGAATGTGATTATAGGGAGATCATATGCCGATGAACCAGCAGGTTGCGAATTTCGGAAGAACAGTGCAAGAAATATGTAGATTTTTCAGGGGAGATTCAGAGGCAGTTGGTGGCTACCTTAGCAAGTGCATATTCTATTCTGGAATGGGAAGTAATGACTATCTTAACAATTACTTCATGCGCGATTTCTACTCAACTGGTTTACAATTTACACCCACAGCTTATGCTGCTTCACTTCTTCAGGACTATTCCCGCCAACTAACGGTCAGTAACTAACATTACACAACAGTATTAATTAATTATTAATTAGTATATATAATTCCATGTCCCAAGATATATATAAAAGTCCCCCAACATTTCAAGAAAATTTATTATCTAACCTCCTAATTCAATTAAATTAAATACTTAACAATACTAATATCAGATAAAGAGAAACCATGCATGCATATATAGTTATATAAATTGTAAAAAAAGTACAATTATGTAAGCATATAATTAGTCTTGTTGAGCGCTCTCACGAACCCATAAAAACTATACTACTACTACAATATAGTGATTCTTAGTAAGGGTGCAAATGAACCGAGTCGAGCCGAGTATTGAGTTGTTTAGATTTGATTCACAAAATTTATCGAATGTAAAATAAAGTTTGATCGAGACTCGTTTAACTACCGAGTCGAGTTGAGTACGATCGAATCAAACCCGAAAAGTTTAAATTTTTTCGAACGAATATGATCCGAGTAACAATAAAAGATTGCAATTTGAGAACGTTCGAGTAATTTATTGAACTTTAAAATTTGCTCATATTTGAATCATTTATATTTCGAATCGAGCTCGAATCGAACTTTTAGTCGAGTACGAATCTGAGGCTTTTACAGCCTTAATTCTTAAGGATATATTTGGATCTTATGAAGGTAGGGGAAACCCTGAGACGGGAAGGACTTGCTGATAGATAAAAGATAGTTTTGAATATTGATGCAGGACTTGTACAGGTTGGGAGCTCGAAAGGTAGTGGTGACAGCAATAGGGCAAATAGGGTGCATACCATATCAGCTAGCCCGATTAAATGGGAATAGCAGCAGCAAGTGCAATGATGAAATAAATAATGCTATAATTCTTTTCAATTCTGGTCTTCGAAAAATGGTTGATCGTTTCAACAAGGGTCAACTGCCCGGATCAAAGTTTGTGTTCCTGGATTCTTACCAAAGCTCCAAAGATCTGGTAGCCAGTGCCGCCTCTTACGGTAATAATAAATAACAAGAAAATCCTCTAGTTTGAATGATAAAACTGCTTAATATTTTGACTTGACTTGAGAAATGAAATACAGGATTTGAAGTGGTAGACAAAGGATGTTGTGGTGTGGGAAGGAACAATGGCCAAATAACATGCCTTCCCCTTCAGCTACCATGTGATGACCGAACTAAATATGTATTCTGGGATGCTTTTCATCCCACAGAAGTTGCTAACATCTTGTTTGCCAGAACATCCTACTACTCGACATCGCGGTCGTACGCCTACCCAATCAATATACGCCAACTCGCAACGCTCTGACACAATTTTACCCAATCAATATACGCCAATTGGACAAGAGTATTTTATTTTAGTGGTATTTGTTAATTAAGGTTGCTTCTTCTTATTGCTTGTAGTTCGATCCGAGTTCAAGCTATATATTGTTATGTATTTGTTGTACTCCTCATCTTTGTATCTTGTTTGTACCCCTTCCTGTCCGAGCACTAAAATAAGGTTCTATGATTGGAAATATAAAAGTTGGCATTGCTTTATTTTGATCATGTTTGGTGATTTGAAAATGGTGATCAGCTATTCGTATATGTCATTACCAAAAACTACGTCGTTTTGAGTCTCTTAGCTACACTGTGATGGCATTACAATCAGAGAATTAACATTTCTTTATCAAAGACAACTCAACTTGCTTCACAATTAGAATTCCCTTGATCAACATGGTGATTAATTATTTACTCTATTTACACTTCTTCTGCATTCAGTGTCCAGCATTTTCTGCTTCTGATATGCTCATTATTGCTCCTCCAACACCAACAAAAAGACGAGGAAAAGAAAATTAAAAAAAGGAAAATTGGGGGAACTTTGGTCCCATTTCCCTACCTGCTATTATTAAAGTGAGATCTCAACAAACCTGCATATCAACTCCGATACTACCCAGCTGATCACTGCCCACAGAGCTTCCGAGCTTCTTCCTTGACAATTTATGGGCATGGCAACGAAGCCAAATGCAGGAAATCCTGGCTATAGTCGCCTGGCTAGCAAACTGAACCCTACACGCCACGCTCAACTCGGCCAACATGTTACATGCTACACCTGAGTCAAGACTCTCGTTGTATCCATCAAGGTCTGATTCGGTTACCAACACAACAGAGCCATCATCAAATGGTTCAAGGTCGAGTTTTGCTGGGAAACCTACAGTTTTATATGATGAACTTCCCGTGCAGAAATTGATTTCCATTCTGCAATGATAGTAGTCTCTAACAGCCTGCAAATTAATTGTGATAAAAAGAAAATAAGGCTATGAGTAATACATACTTCCCCGAAATTGTTCCAGAAGTCTATCTTGACACAAGTGTTTACATATGTTAGCACAAGGCATGGTAGTTCCATTTCCAACTAAAAGGCATGCCACTTTTTACTTGAACTAACATTTTTGCTTGTGGAAATAGCATACATCCTAAAATAAAAGGCTAAGATAGTATATATATGACTAAGTATGGACAGACTATTGGGTCCTAATTCATGAAACAAACCCACTGAAAACAGTTAAATATCAGTGAGAATTCACAGAAATCCAAAGAAAAAGAAGACAAATATAGCTATTAAAGAACTCAACCATACCTGCCACTGGGAAGAGGCTAAGCGTACCCTTGGCCTAATGGATCTCACATATTCATAAGCTGCATCAGGTGTCATATGCTTGTGTTCAACCTGTATTTTGGGGGCCGTATTAATATATATATATATATATATATATATACACACACACACACACACACACACACACAGAGGATCAGGTCAGGATTCCCGCATTTTCTTAGAATGCGAACTTTTTTTTTGCTTTTTTTTTTAAAATAACTAAAAAAAAAATTTAATATTTTATAGAACTGGAGTTTTTTCATAATACAGTGTTTTGGGTGTGATTTGAATACATATAACAATACATATAGGTCAATTTTGTTACATGTATCCAAATCACACCCAAAACACTGTATTATGAAAAAATTTCAGTTCCATAAAATATTAAACTTTTTTTTAGTTGTTTTAAAAAAAAAACAACAAAAAAAAAAGTCCGGACAGTACTAAAATCCGAGAGTCCGGACTGGAACCGGACTCTATATATATATAGTTCCATACCACAAATAAATATTTTAGGAAGTAAATGGATTACTCCTGGCTGCAATACATACCAGATAACAAAGAACAACGGTAGTACTGCGCCCTCGACCAGCCTTACAGTGAACATATGTTGTTTTACCACAAGATGCATTCTCTATATGAATCCAAGAGCAAAAGACAAAGGTTAATAAGGTACAACTAACAATTATAACCAAGTAGCACGGAGAAGGAAACAGGAAATGGATACAAGACACGGAAATGCCATTTCCCAAAATCCTATGAAACGTTTGAAAGAGCTAGGAGCAAATACTCTAGATTATAAATGTGTGTCTGTATACGCCCCAAAAGACGAATGAAATAAGTCTATAAACTATATTAAAGTTAATTCAAATTATGTACCACAATAATCAATTTTTAAACAAGCAATTTTAGTTTATTCTTGTGTTCGGGGGAGAGATTTTCTCTCTCTACTTTTCTTTTCCCAAACTATTTTACAGCCCAAAGTTAAAATAAATTCAGGGACCATATTGTAAACAATGTGTGCAGAAGTGGGGGAAGTGGTAAGTGATTTAGGCCACTGTATTGGGGCTTTTGAGAAAGATTTAAAATCTCAAGATTATTCTACTGATTTGCGATTGTATTTCTAGGGTTCCATAAGGTACATGTGGAACAGAAATATACTGGAACTACTTGCTCGATTTTTCTAACATAAGAAAGTACATTCATATCATGACTAGGTGCAGCATGGCAACCAACAAACAGGAGTTTTAAGCACATAACAGATACATAGTCGGTGCAGTGTGACTACCAACAATAGGCCTTCAAAATGTACGTAACTTGGACATAATGTACAACATTTGATATTCCTTACAACACCCATGTGGTGTAGTTGGTCAATTTGGTCTTCAAATTCATTAAACAACTAGTGATCAGCTCAAGAATTCAGCTCTGAAAAGTCTTCAATTAAAAAAAATTATTCAGCAAACTTCACAAGTCACCAACACATTCACATCCCTAATTACACAACTAGCTCCAGCATGAAAAAAAGGTACTTATAGATCTATAAATTCCAAAGAAAATTAGATTCACTGAGCAAAAACTTACCATGGATGAAATCTACAGCTTGGCATATATCACTATATAATGGAGCAAAAAGATAATCTCTTGTAGGAATTACCAAATGCTTAATATTATGCGCCTACAAATAAAAAATATAAATGAAGATTAGAAAGAAAAAAAAAACTTAATTCAGAGCATCGCATTTGAGTGACAGATTATTGCAATTATAAGAGATGTTAGGCCTTTAAAGCTGCATTTGGAATGAAATTTATCAAATCTTCTCCTAGTTTCCAATTATATACGAGAGAGGATAAGGTGAAACATGTATCTGAAGAGTTGAAATTCTGACCCAGCGAATCAATATGTAGACCTACCAAGCCAATCAAGACTACATAGTCAGAAGATTCAAATGAAATACAGTTAAGTGGATCTACTCAAGCCAATCAAGGCTACATAGCTTTAAGATAAACATGGACCAAAATGGACATAGTGATATTCAAGAAATAGAGAACACTTATAAATTTGTTATTGCATATTTGTTTCTATTTAGTTTATCTTTTCTAAACAGAAGAACAACATGATGCGACAATAAAATGAATGTTAACAAGCATACATACATCATATAGAGATGTTGAGACCAAGGTTTCATAAGGTTCATTTAACGTAACCACACCGACTACACCAAGTTCCTTCAGGCGTGGAACATCAGTAGGAAATGGCACAGCACCTAAAAATATAAACTGATGACAGAAAGGTTAATACAGTCAATTTAAGTAAAGGAAGTTTACATACACTGACATAAGATTCAGATGATATGATCAAATTATGTGTAGAGCCAGAAGTGAGAATTGCAGGAATGTGAGTCTACATATCCAAATAAATCCAAGATATACTTAAAGATGATTATAAGTGGCTGTTTATAATTTTAATGATATTCTAAAATCAACCCAACTAAATTACGTCTTTTATCCCAAACTAATCTCTTAAAAACACAGTAACAGCGGTAGTAATAACCATCTCTTAAAAAGCAGTAGAATGTTATAATTCAAGAACAACCACTTCAAAATAATTAGCAAATGGTAAATTTCTAAAAACTGAATATAATTTGGATGCCCAATCATAATTGTATTTTAATAAAGTCAACTTGTTCCCCAAAATCAGCAACCAATAAAAAGTTTGACACAGTCAAACCTAACCCCAAACAAAGTCTCAATATAGATAGTCTATAATATTACCACCTCATTTTCAAAAGAAATACTTTATTGATGCCGCAATGTTCCTGCCAGCTTTTTTAATCAAATTTTCTAAAAGAATATCTAAAGGTGAACCTTGCTCATCATCATCAGCATATAAAGTGAAACTAAAATAATGCGGATGGAAAAATAAGTCAGTTCTAAGAGTGTGGTTATACCTCATCAACTCTATCCCACCAACGGAACTCGGATTGAATTTTGTTCCTCACAACATTATACAGCAGTGTGGGATAAAAAAGAGCACGAGCCCCTCCTCCCACCAAAACCCTTTTTGTATAAAAAACAACAGAGCTGCGACAAAGATCAGCAGCAAATAGCTGCTTCTCCACACCCTCTTCCCCCTCCTTCAATTCCTCAATATACATGTCTACAATATAATCCCCCAAACCAGCCAAATAGTCCTAACAAAGCTCAAAATCAAACTAAATACAAAGGGAAATCCAATACAATTACATAGCTCACCAACAAATTCAGAATTCCATCTCCACACAACACAGAAAACTAAAAACCAAACAATCTTTAAAACCTAGCTTTTTAAATAAAACCCAAAACCAAAATCAATTAAAACAGAAAATTCCCAAATTTAGACCTACGAAAACCCAAAATAAAAATCACATAAACCCAAAACTCAAATCAAACAACAAATGCAATAATTTTCGCAGAAATCAAACACAAGACAATTAAAAACAAACCCAATTCAATAATTGAAGCATTCTTGATCATATTGAACGAAATCCTAGATTTCCCTACAGAACAAGCAATCAATGCGAAACAATCTGTCCAATTGAAAGCCTTTGAATAAGAGAAAAAGCTTTCTTGGTGGGATTTCTTCCAAAGTGAAAGAAGGGACTCTCTATTTCTTTTCTCTCTCTACCTTTCCTTTATCTCTCAACAAACTCATGGAAAACCAAAGAAACGCTTTCTGTGTTCGCGAAACTGAAAACCTAAGCTATTTATTCTATTACAAATAGCGGTTTTAAAACAAAAGCAAATTAATAGAAGACCAATTTTACTTCGGACTATAAGAGGGAAAAAATATTTAAGAATTTTTTTCAAGAACTTATATTATGGCAATTTAATATTAGGGCTATATGTATATATATAAGTGTGTATTATATAGTTGGGTTATAATTATAAATTTTTAATCGACTGTGTAATATACAGTTGTGTACATATATTTTTCCCTTAATATTATATATATATATATATATATATATGAAAAAATATATGTACACAGCTATCACGACGGTTTTTTGGGCGTCGTCGTAATTCGACTGTGTAATACACATCTATATATATATATATATATATATATATATATATATATATATATTGTAACGCCCTCAAAATAGGTCCATTCCACCCAACCCATTCTGAGTCGTCAAATACATGGTACAGAAAACAACTACAACTTTATTACAACAATTGTCGTGCAAAATACAACAACACATATGCTGTGAGTTTGGATATAAATATATACCAAATGTGACTTATGTTCCAACCGTGGACATCACCTCACAATAACACCTTACATAAAGGTATAGTCAAAAACTATTTTAGAAATTAGAATCTTTGGGAAGTGCTCAAGGAAACCTTCGTACATGGGAGGCCACGCATCTAGGTTATGATAGATATCATATGGCCACAGAATTATCCTTGGTTGACCCAATAGACCCCAAAGAAAAACGAGAAGATTACTATCATATTCTTCCCAATGGTGAGTCTTCTCTTGACTTATCATTATCTCCACTGTCTCTAATTGAGAATTATACTTCAAGCAAACACCAAGATTATATAGGTAGTGCCAATAGATATACTCAGCAAGTGGATGAGCACAACCATGTCTTATGATGACACGAGTTTGTATGTCATTAGACATCTTGTATGATAGTGACAAAACACCCTTCCAACGTTGGGTTCGCCTCACCCTATTTTCTTCACCAAATATAACTACTAAATGATGACCACCGTTCTATTCCCTTGTTACCCCCGCTCGACCCAGCTACACTCTTATTACCTGAAAGGAATTGTGAAGCAAAAGGGTGAGCACAACGAGCTCAGTAAAGAATATCATGACTAAAGATAATTCAATTATCAATAGCCTTCATCAACAATAAATCAGAGATTTAGAACATATGGTAAATGATAAAAATTTCAACCATAGTTGCAGCGGAACGAGCAATCCATTAGAAGAGTCAAATAGACTATAAAGTCTATTATCTTCTCCATGTTAAAAATCCACCAACAATATTTTATCCATGTAACATCACTCAACAGTTCCTTTCCACAATCATATGAATAACTCATAATCATAATTGTGACTATAAATTTTTCTTCGCACCCAGGATGAAGAATATTTTCATCACCTGTCTTTACCTGAAACATCAAAGATCATGGTTACACCAAATCACATTTCCTATTCATAATCATACTAATAACTTCATCTTTGCACTACGTCCAAAGATATTCATTTGTATCACCAGTTGGTCATGTTTATCTCAACATCTGTTCATCTTTGCACTACTGGCCAAAGATATTCAACAACATGTCATCTTTGCACTACGGGCCAAAGATATTCATCAACAAATCATCTTTGCACTACAGGCCAAAGATATTCATCAATATTTCATCTTTGCACTACAGGCCAAAGATATTAATATCTCAAAGAAATATATAATCATTTCAGAATTTATATAAACAATAATTATAACCATGTTGATCAATTCACCTTTGCACTTAAGCTAAAGATATTCACTTATAAATTCAATGGTCATGATCATACCAGTCACAATTCAACTTTGCACTACAGGCCAAAGAGAACCCTAGTCATGATCATACCAATAATCTACCCATCTTTACACTCCAGTGAAAGAGAATTTCAACATCAGGGTTATAAAAATGTTATATATGATGATAAAAATAATATGATCAACATATAGTTTTAATCTCAAGAGTAATATTCGTAACTCATGAATAGTAAATCGTGAATAGTAACTCATGAATAGTAACCCCGACACAAAAGATAGAAATTCCACAATAAAATCCATACCAATATTTTGGTATAATGATATTGAAAGAATAACATTACTTAAATTTATAAACAATTTATTTAAATTGTTTACACTTTACTAATTAATGTATTTAACCATCATAAAATGCCAACTCTTACAATTTCATCATCAATAACCAAAACCCTCATCAAAAATCTGCATATACCTCATATAGGATTCTCAAGCCATAAAATCCTATTTTTCAATTTTCTTTCTTCACAAAACATATTTAATTCATTTACTCATAACTAGACCATTTTCATAAAAAATACCAACTCAGTTCCAAAAATATTTCTTTTTTGGGATTTAGCATAATATAGTCCCATAGTGAACATATATTTTTCTCAGAATTTTTAAAAGTCATTTACTATTTTTCATATGGCCAAAATAGCCGAATATTTAAACATTTATCAAAAATTGTACTTTTGTCTAAAAATTCTGAAATTTACAGAGTATACTTCTATCATATACATGTACTCCCAATAAAAATTTCATCAATTTTGGAGTTAACCACAAGGAATTATAAGCTGTTACTTCTAAAATAGTATTTTCTCATAAAATTCATAACTCTCAATCTATACATCCAAAAATCACCATTTTTGGACACAATCAAGAAAACTCATCAAAATATCATTTCAAATTTTTCCAGAATTTTTGAAGATCAGAAAAATTTCGAAACTGAAAAATATAACAACCCTTAAAATCCATTACTATCCCTTACTATCCCTTACCTCAAAAGAGCAGTACTTCTGACTGGATATCGGATATGATGCTGAAGGAAACTTGCACTGATGAATAATAACTCACCAAGTATCTAAAAACTCACAAAATATGCTTCATAATATAGAGAGAGAAAGAGAGAAAGCTTATGTTTCTGGTGTGATTTTCAATTCTAACTTAGCCCTCTATTTATAGGAAAATTTTGGTAGGTTTGACCTGCAACCTTGTAACGACCCCAAAATAGGTCCATTCCATCCAACCCATTCTGAGTCGCCAAATACATGGTACAGAAAACAACTACAACTTTATTACAACAATTGTCGTGTAAAATACAACAACACATATGCTGTGAGTTTGGATACAAATATATACCAAATGTGACTCATGTTCCAACCGTGGACATCACCTCACAATGACACCTTACATAAAGGTATAGTCAAAAACTGTTTTAGAAATTAGAATATTTGGGAAGTGCTCAAGGAAACTTTCGTACATGGGAGGCCACGCATCTAGGTTATGATAGATATCATATGGCCACAGAATTATCCTTGGTTGACCCAATAGACCCCAAAGAAAAACGAAAAGATTACTGTCATATTCTTCCCAATGGTGAGTCTTCTCTTGACTTATCATTATCTCCACTGTCTCTAATTGAGAATTATACTTCAAACAAACACCAAGATTATATAGGTAGTGCCCATAGATATACTCAGCAAGTGGATGAGCACAACCCTGTCCTATGATGACACGAGGTTGTATGTCATTAGACATCTTGTATGATAGTGACAAAACACCCTTCCAACGTTGGGTACACCTCACCCTATTGGATTCACCAAATATAATTACTAAATGAACTTTTCTATACTGCTTCGGGAGAACATCCACAGCTAGAGACCACCGTTCTATTTCCCCGTTACCCTCGCTCGACCCAGCTACACTCTTATTACCTGAAAGGAATTGTGAAGCAAAAGGGTGAGCACAACTAGCTCAGTAAAGAATATCATGACTAAAGATAATTCAATTATCAATAGCCTTCATCAACAATAAATCAGAGATTTAGAACATATGGTAAATGATAAAAATTTCAACCATAGTTGCAGCGGAACGAGCAATCCATTAGAAGAGTCAAATAGACTATAAAGTCTATTATCTTCTCCATGTTAAAAATCCACCAACAATATTTTATCCATGTAACATCACTCAACAGTTCCTTTCCACAATCATATGAATAACTCATAATCATAATTGTGACTATAAATTTTTCTTCGCACCCAGGACGAAGAATATTTTCATCACCTGTCTTTACCTGAAACATCAAAGATCATGGTTATACCAAATCACAGTTCCTGTTTATAATCATACTAACAAATCCATCTTTGCACTACGGGCCAAAGATATTCATCAACAAACCATCTTTGCACTACGGGCCAAAGATATTCAACAACAGTTCATCTTTGCACTACAGGCCAAAGATATTCATCAACAGGCCATCTTTGCACTACATGCCAAAGATATTCATCAACAATTCATATTTGCACTACAGGCCAAATATATTCATATCTCAAAGAAATATATAATCATTTCAGAATTTATATAAACAATAATTATAACCATGTTGATCAATTCACCTTTGCACTTAAGCTTAAGATATTCAATTATAAATTCAATGGTCATGATCATACCAGTCACAATTCAACTTTGCACTACAGGCCAAAGAGAACCCTAGTCATGATCATACCAATAATCTACCCATCTTTACACTCCAGTGAAAGAGAATTTCAACATCAGGGTTATAAAAATGTTATATATGATGATAAAAATAATATGATCAACATATAGTTTTAATCTCAAGAGTAATATTCATAAATCAACTATAATTTGGTTAGTAAAAGAAACCAATTTTGTCGTGAATAGTAACTCGTGAATAGTAACTCATGAATAGTAACTCGTGAATAGTAACTCGTGAATAGTAATACCGACTCAAAAAGGTAGAAATTCTACAATAAAATTCATACCAATACTTCGGTATAATGATATTGAAAGAATAACATTTCTTAAGCTTATAAACAATTTATTTAAATTGTTTACACTTTACTAATTAATGCATTTAATCATCATAAAATGCCAACTCTTAAGATTTTATCATCAATAACCAAAACCCTCATCAAAAATCTGCATATACCTCATATATAGGATTCTCAAGCCATAAAATCCTATTTTCTAATTTTCTTTCTTCACAAAACATATTTAATTCATTTACTCATAACTAGTCCATTTTCATGAAAAATACCAAATTCGTTCCAAAAATATTTCTTTTCTGGAATTTAGCATAATATAGTCCCATAGTGAACATATATTTTTCTCAGAATTTTTAAAAGTCATTTACTATTTTTCATATGGCCAAAATAGCCGAATATTTAGACATTTATCAAAAATTGTACTTTTGTCTAAAAATTCTGAAATTTACAGAGTATACTTCTATCATATACATGTACTCCCAATAAAAATTTCATCAATTTTGGAGTTAACCATAAGGAATTATAAGCTGTTACTTTTAAAATAGTCTTTTCTCATAAAATTCATAACTCTCAATCTATACATCCAAAAATCACCATTTTTGGACACAATCAAGAAAACTCATCAAAATATCATTTCAAATTTTTCCAGAATTTTTGAAGTTCAGAAAAATTACGAAATTGAAAATCATAACAACCCTTAAAATTCCTTACTATCCCTTACTATCCCTTACCTCAAAAGAGCAGTACTTCTGATCGGTATAAGGCTGAAGGAAACTTGCACTGATGAATAGCAACTCACCAAGTATCTAAATACTCACAAAATACACTCAATAATCTAGAGAGAGAAAGAGAGAAAGCTTATGTTTCTGGTGTGATTTTCAATTCTAACTTAGCCCTCTATTTATAGGAAAATTTTGGTAGGTTTGACCTGCAACCTGATGGCTTTACCTGCTACTATTCCCACCCACCACATTTGAAATATAATTCAGCACATTTCTTCACCAACCACAAGTGGGGCCCACCAATTCTAGAATTTTCCACCAAAATGATAAACTCCGAAAATTCAACAATTTCTGAACCAGTCATCTCGTAAAATTCATAACAAATCATACGTTCATTTTTAACGGTTCAAAATTTGTGGGCATATACTCAACTTATATATGTATAACATATCCAAATATTACTACGATCCAACGGTCGGATTAAAAATTATAACCCCCGCAAAATATTCCAAAAACCCTGATTTTTAATACCTCCATTCCGACAAAAATACTGATAAAAACCTCAACATTAACTCCTTCATTTTAACCACAAAAATATATCCCTCATTTATATCCACATAAAATAAATATTTTCTTATCATATAAATCAATAATTAATTATTCACAAATAATATTACAGAATCACATTTATGACAACCAGGCCGTTCCCAGGAAAGAGGGGGCTTTCCAATAAGGATTTTCCTTACTGGCGCGCAATTAGATGACCAAACCTCTCCTTAGACAGAACTTTCTAGACATTGCCAATAATGTTATCTAATAATATTATTCAAATAATATGAATTATTGATCTGATAATGGGAAATACTGTGCAGCAACAATTATTGAACAACAACAATATAAAATTTCAACGTAGCAATTATTGAATCAATAAAATAAAATATTGAACAGTAATTACTGTAACAATTATTGAGTAGTGCCTTCTTACGTAAGAATCAATAATTTTAAAAATACTGTGCAATACCGTGTGCTACTGTGCAATAACGCGTATTACTGTATTTTAACCACCGGGTATTTCAACAGTGTTAACGGTAACAACTACGTCGTTATTTGTAAAAACTCAAATTTGTCGTTTTCTTCACCCGACAGTTATTCGTTATGGGGCCCACAAATAGCTGCGCCGTCGTACGAATATTCCCCGACAGAAAAAATATTCCACGACCAAACGAATATTCCCCGACAACAATGATTATTTTATAACCACTTGTGTATTTTGAAAAAAATCATATATCACCCTTAACTTTAACATTTATCAATTTAACCATTTACTGAATAGTAATTATAAGAAAAATTGAATACTTTTATTTCATAAAATTCGGGGTCTTACAAACCTGATGGCTTTACCTGCTACTATTCTCACCCACCACATTTGAAATATAATTCAGCACATTTCTTCACCAACCACAAGTGGGGCCCACCAATTCTAGAATTTTCCACCAAAATGTTAAACTCCGAAAATTCAACAATTTCTGAACCAGTCATATATCTCGTAAAATTCATAACAAATCATACGTTCATTTTTAACGGTTCAAAATTTGTGAACATATACTCAACTTATATATGTATAACATATCCAAATATTACCACGATCCAACGGTCGGATTAAAAATTATAACCCCCGCAAAATATCTCAAAAACCCTGATTTTTTAATACCTCCATTCCGACAAAAATACGGATAAAAATCTCAACATTAACTCCTCCATTTTTAACCACAAAAATATATCCCTCATTTATATCCACATAAAATAAATATTTCCTTATCATATGAATCAATAATTAATTATTCACAAATAATATTACAGAATCACATTTATGACAACCAGGCCGTTCCCAGGAAAGAGGGGGCTTTCCAATAAGGATTTCTCCTTACTGGCGCGCAATTAGATGACCAAACCTCTCCTTAGACAGAACTTTCTAGACATTGCCAATAATGTTATCTAATAATATTATTCAAATAATATGAATTATTAATAGAAAATATTGTGCAGCAACAATTATTGAAACAATAATAATATAAAATATCAACGCAGCAATTATTGAATCAATAAAATAAAATATTGAACAGTAATTACTGTAACAATTATTGAGTAGTGCCTTCTTACGTAAGAATCAATAATTTTAAAAATACTATGCAATACCGTGTGCTACTTGCAATAACGCGTATTACTGTATTTTAACCACCGGGTATTCCAACAGTGTTAACGGTAACAACTACGCCGTTATTTATAAAAACTCAAATTTGTCGTTTTCTTCACCCGACAGTTATTCGTTATGGGGCCCACAAATAGCTGCGCCGTCGTACGAATATTCTCCGACAGAAAGAATATTCCACGACCAAACGAATATTCCCCGACAACAATGATTATTTTATAACCACTTGCTTATTTTGAAAAAAAAATTCATATTTCACCCATAACTTTAAACTTTTATCAATTTAACCATTTACTGAATAGTAATTATAAGAAAAATTGAATACTTTTATTTCATAAAATTCGGGGTCTTACAATCTCCCCTCCTTATGAAATTTCGTCCCCGAAATTTACGTACCTGGTATTTCGAAGAGTTGAGAATACCTTGCTTTCATTTCGGATTCCATCTTTCTTGTCATCATGATTTCTCCATTGGTCATCTCCTGTATTTCAGATATCATTCTAGAATACAGCTTCAAAAACAAAGGTTAATTTAACAAATTAACATATCACATAATATCCCGATATTATGACTGACCAACAAATAAGCTTAGGTAGGACACACTAGCGAAGGATTTACTCGTCTCTCCCCTCCTAGTCCTATTCCCTGATCTCCGCCAGAGATCATATCCCTAAGCTCTGATACCAAATGTAACGCCCCCAAAATAGGTCCATTCCACCCAACCCATTCTGAGTCGTCAAATACATGGTACAGAAAACAACTACAACTTTATTACAACAATTGTCGTGCAAAATACAACAACACATATGCTGTGAGTTTGGATACAAATATATACCAAATGTGACTTATGTTCCAACCGTGGACATCACCTCACAATAACACCTTACATAAAGGTATAGTCAAAAACTATTTTAGAAATTAGAATCTTTGGGAAGTGCTCAAGGAAACCTTCGTACATGAGAGGCCACGCATCTAGGTTATGATAGATATCATATGGCCACAGAATTATCCTTGGTTGACCCAATAGACCCCAAAGAAAAACGAGAAGATTACTATCATATTCTTCCAAATGGTGAGTCTTCTCTTGACTTATCATTATCTCCACTGTCTCTAATTGAGAATTATACTTCAAACAAACACCAAGATTATATAGGTAGTGCCCATAGATATACTCAGCAAGTGGATGAGCACAACCCTGTCTTATGATGACACGAGGTTGTATGTCATTAGACATCTTGTATGATAGTGACAAAACACCATTCCAACGTTGGGTTCACCTCACCCTATTTTCTTCACCAAATATAACTACTAAATGATGACCACCGTTCTATTCCCTTGTTACCCCCGCTCGACCCAGCTACACTCTTATTACCTGAAAGGAATTGTGAAGCAAAAGGGTGAGCACAACGAGCTCAGTAAAGAATATCATGACTAAAGATAATTCAATTATCAATAGCCTTCATCAACAATAAATCAGAGATTTAGAACATATGGTAAATGATAAAAATTTCAACCATAGTTGCAGCGGAACGAGCAATCCATTAGAAGAGTCAAATAGACTATAAAGTCTATTATCTTCTCCATGTTAAAAATCCACCAACAATATTTTATCCATGTAACATCACTCAACAGTTCCTTTCCACAATCATATGAATAACTCATAATCATAATTGTGACTATAAATTTTTCTTCGCACCCAGGACGAAGAATATTTTCATCACCTGTCTTTACCTGAAACATCAAAGATCATGGTTACACCAAATCACATTTCCTATTCATAATCATACTAATAACTTCATCTTTGCACTACGTCCAAAGATATTCATTTGTATCACCAGTTGGTCATGTTTATCTCAACATCTGTTCATCTTTGCACTACTGGCCAAAGATATTCAACAACATGTCATATTTGCACTACGGGCCAAAGATATTCATCAACAAATCATCTTTGCACTACAGGCCAAAGATATTCATCAATATTTCATCTTTGCACTACAGGCCAAAGATATTAATATCTCAAAGAAATATATAATCATTTCAGAATTTATATAAACAATAATTATAACCATGTTGATCAATTCACCTTTGCACTTAAGCTAAAGATATTCACTTATAAATTCAATGGTCATGATCATACCAGTCACAATTCAACTTTGCACTACAGGCCAAAGAGAACCCTAGTCATGATCATACCAATAATCTACCCATCTTTACACTCCAGTGAAAGAGAATTTCAACATCAGGGTTATAAAAATGTTATATATGATGATAAAAATAATATGATCAACATATAGTTTTAATCTCAAGAGTAATATTCGTAACTCATGAATAGTAAATCGTGAATAGTAACTCATGAATAGTAACCCCGACACAAAAGATAGAAATTCCACAATAAAATCCATACTAATATTTCGGTATAATGATATTGAAAGAATAACATTACTTAAATTTATAAACAATTTATTTAAATTATTTACACTTTACTAATTAATATATTTAATTATCATAAAATGCCAACTCTTACAATTTCATCATCAATAACCAAAACCCTCATCAAAAATCTGCATATACCTCATATAGGATTCTTAAGCCATAAAATCCTATTTTCCAATTTTCTTTCTTCACAAAACATATTTAATTCATTTACTCATAACTAGACCATTTTCATGAAAAATACCAACTCAGTTCCAAAAATATTTCTTTTCTGGGATTTAGCATAATATAGTCCCATAGTGAACATATATTTTTCTCAGAATTTTTAAAAGTCATTTACTATTTTTCATATGGTCAAAATAGCCGAATATTTAAACATTTATCAAAAATTGTACTTTTGTCTAAAAATTCTGAAATTTACAGAGTATACTTCTATCATATACATGTACTCCCAATAAAATTTTTATCAATTTTGGAGTTAACCATAAGGAATTATAAGCTGTTACTTCTAAAATAGTCTTTTCTCATAAAATTCATAACTCTCAATCTATACATCCAAAAATCACCATTTTTGGACACAATCAAGAAAACTCATCAAAATATCATTTCAAATTTTTCCAGAATTTTTGAAGATCAGAAAAATTTCGAAACTGAAAAATATAACAACCCTTAAAATCCATTACTATCCCTTACTATCCCTTACCTCAAAAGAGCAGTACTTCTGACTGGATATCGGATATGATGCTGAAGGAAACTTGCACTGATGAATAATAACTCACCAAGTATCTAAAAACTCACAAAATATGCTTCATAATATAGAGAGAGAAAGAGAGAAAGCTTATGTTTCTGGTGTGATTTTCAATTCTAACTTAGCCCTCTATTTATAGGAAAATTTTGGTAGGTTTGACCTGCAACCTGATGGCTTTACCTGCTACTATTCTCACCCACCACATTTGAAATATAATTCAGCACATTTCTTCACCAACCACAAGTGGGGCCCACCAATTCTAGAATTTTCCACCAAAATGTTAAACTCCGAAAATTCAACAATTTCTGAACCAGTCATCTCGTAAAATTCATAACAAATCATACGTTCATTTTTAACGGTTCAAAATTTGTGGACATATACTCAACTTATATATGTATAACATATCCAAATATTACCACGATCCAACGGTCGGATTAAAAATTATAACCCCCGCAAAATATCTCAAAAACCCTGATTTTTTAATACCTCCATTCCGACAAAAATACGGATAAAAACCTCAACATTAACTCCTTCATTTTTAACTACAAAAATATATCCCTCATTTATATCCACATAAAATAAATATTTCCTTATCATATGAATCAATAATTAATTATTCACAAATAATATTACAGAATCACATTTATGACAACCAGGCCGTTCCCAGGAAAGAGGGGGCTTTCCAATAAGGATTTCTCCTTACTGGCGCGCAATTAGATGACCAAACCTCTCCTTAGACAGAACTTTCTAGACATTGCTAATAATGTTATCTAATAATATTATTCAAATAATATGAATTATTAATAGAAAATATTATGCAGCAACAATTATTGAAACAATAATAATATAAAATATCAACGCAGCAATTATTGAATCAATAAAATAAAATATTGAACAGTAATTACTGTAACAATTATTGAGTAGTGCCTTCTTACGTAAGAATCAATAATTTTAAAAATACTATGCAATACCGTGTGCTACTGTGCAATAACGCGTATTACTGTATTTTAACCACCGGGTATTCCAACAGTGTTAACGGTAACAACTACGTCGTTATTTGTAAAAACTCAAATTTGTCATTTTCTTCACCCGACAGTTATTCGTTATGGGGCCCACAAATAGCTGCGCCGTCGTACGAATATTCTCTGACAGAAAGAATATTCCACGACCAAACGAATATTCCCCGACAACAATGATTATTTTATAACCACTTGCTTATTTTGAAAAAAAAATTCATATTTCACCCATAACTTTAAACTTTTATCAATTTAACCATTTACTGAATAGTAATTATAAGAAAAATTGAATAATTTTATTTCATAAAATTTGGGGTCTTACATATATATATATATATATATATATATATATATATATATATATATATATATATATATATAGCTCATATATATACTAGTTGTGTCTCGTGCCTCCGACACTATATGGACGGTGAAATTTATCTCAAATTTTAGATGTCATGATTTTATTAAGGTGAGCGAAAAATTCAAAATCAGTTATATTTTGTTAGATAGATATATACCTCTTATCTTACGTACTCGTGCTCACTCTTTTTAAGCGACGGTTTCAGTCATACAACCGTCATCTATACTTTTAGCGACGCTATATGTTGTCCGTCGTTAAAAGTATAGACAACAGTTGTATGACTAAAACTGTCACCTAAAGGAGGGTGAATACGGGTGAATAACATTAGGAGTATGCATTTAATTCGGACCGTATTAACTTATATTGGATGAGATAAAATAAGTTAAATTGAAACCTTATTGATTCATATTTATTAGCCTATATGACATATTAAAACAATACATTGCTATTGTATTGTTTGTAAAATTAAATGTCTTGAATTTTTGATAAATCTTCCCGTGATTAAAAAACAGAAAATTTTACAGAAGAAAGGGCTAGTCTTTTCATTTCTTTTGTTCCATTTTGAGAACTCACAACTAGCACGGTGAACCTCTCGATTCCAGTACGGTTAATTAGTAGTGGGCGATTCAGATTTACACATATTTACATGGCGGAGCACGTAGAAGCAGACAATGCGGAAGCCATAATCACCAGAATCGAACACAAATCCCGGAAGATTGAGAGCTTACTCAAACAGTAGTCTAATCCCTTTTCCCCAATTTCAGTAATATCCACTTTTGTTTGTGAAAACCCTAATTTGTTATTTATTTCTGTTCAGGTATAAGCCAGTTGAAGCCCTTAAAACTGCTCTTGAAGGCGCCCCTCCCAAGACCCGAGACGAACGATGCAAGGTTTAAACTTTCTCTCTCCAATTTTTCCCAAACTTTTCCCCCCTTTTTTTGTAATTTTTTTTTTTTGGGTGTAGTCTGCGAATTGGTTAGTGGTACATAGAGCATTAATGGCTATAAAAGATGTGGATGGCATGTTTTCTTCTTTGGATCCTGAGTATTATGATATTCTCATGAAGTAAGTTATAAGTATGCCCTCATTTTCCAATTATGTTCTGTTAGTTTCAGCTTTTTCTTCTGAGTTGATTAATTTTACTAAAGATCAATTCTTTTCCGCAATATTTGAATAATTTATGAGCTTGGCTGAATTAGCTGTTGTTGCTGCATTGTATTTTACTTGTTGTGTATGACTTTTAGGATTTTATCTGTGTAATCAAATATTCAAATGTTCAGTGGGATGTTGTTAGAGATACAGAGAATTTTTATGGCATTAAATTTGGAAATTTTAATGTGGGATTATGACTTTTTGTTTATTGTAATCTTTTTAAAGCACCTAATTTTCAAGTGCAGTGGTTGGATAAGTTTCTGTAAATTTAAGGGATATTACATGATTTTAATATACTTTTAATGGGTAGAGCATATGCTTTAGCGGAAAAAGTTTTCCGGAACTTACTAGTGAAAAAGAAACGGAGGAAGAGAATTACCAAGAAATTGGGGGAGAATAAAAAGGTTTGGTTGGGTGTAAGGGTGATTTACAGTTGGGGACACTTTTGAGGCTTCGTATCTTGTAGAACTTGATTTTGTATTTCCAATTTTCTTTTTGGTAGTTCATTGAAGGTTAACTGCTAGAATTAGAAGGTACAATTTACGATCTGTTAATACAGGCTTAGGTAGACTTACTAAGGAATAGGTTAAACAAAAATACTTGCAGCCGTTACTGGTTCATCAGTCTAGGGGCGTCATCGGTAAATAACTGTACGGCCTGAACCGTAGCGGTTACCGAAAGTGGCCAAAATTACACACCAATACCGGTACCGGTTAGACCGGTGTCCTGAACCGGTTAGCCGGTTCGGTTCCGGTACGGTACCGTGTTTTACATACTTTATACCGGTTGTAATTTTTTTAAGGAAAAAGATGGTTTTCAATTATTTGAAAGACTGAAACTAATCAACTATTGCGTCTGATTTTGTCAATTTAAAAGGGAGAAGGATCCAAATTTTGTGAAAGAACTAAATAGTATGCCTCCATACTCCATAGCCTTCCAATTGCTCCCAGCCTCCCACTGTTGGCATTGCTTTGGACCTCAGTTATTCACTTGTTGAGCTGCTGAATAGCAAAACACAATCATAATAACAAAGAAAACACAATCATAATTGCAAAAAAAAACACAATTATAATAACAAAGAAATATTAGCAGGGTAGCAGCAGTAACCCAACAGTAGCAGCAACAACAGGCTCTGTTCCTCATATTCTAGGAATGAAGTCTTTTATATAAAATACAGAAGACTCACAAAATACATATACCAATTTAAAAACTTCAATCTAAATACATAAACTATAACTACAAGAGATGTGATACTTTCAGCTTAATACTTGTATTATTACAGTTAGACAATTCCACAAACACATAGCCTACAATTATCCTTGTAGCCTTTTCCCATTCATCAATTGCCAAAAAAAATTCTACAAAAATTCAAGACAATAGGGAATATAATGATAATACTTCAATTTTCACTTACCCTATACATACTTGGTGTCAACCTTTCACTCTGAACTGCAACAATGGGATATTATAATACCCAAAAATGAGGTACTAGAAATTACCAGAAATGCTTGTGGAATTCCCTCAAACAAAATTTACCCAAAGTAGTACAAATATTAGCGATTTTCTGACCAAAAACACAAAATCTAAGTCAAATCTATCTTAATTGGAAATAGGTCATTAGCAACTGAAAATTAAGTAGAAATATAACTCAATAACAGCTAATAGTGCAATCCATGACTTGGAACGGCCAAATCAAACACACTCACACTCACAGTCCATGAGAGGCCACGTATCATATTTGAAAATTGAAGCAACAATTCTGCAAACCCCCAATTGATACAATAGGCGAGAGAGCTAGAGAGGCAATATGTATGTATGCATAGTGGTTCAATTCTTACTACTTGTCAATAAAACGTGCGCACAAATAATTTTGTAGTATTAGAGAGTATATGAATTGTTCTCCAATAATATAACTATTTACCTAGGAAGTAGACTTGTTTGCTGTTATCTACCCAATACAATCTGGGTTTTCATTATAAATCCTCAGGTACTTGTATAGAGGCTTATCAACTGGCGATCGCCCCACATGTGACCAGTGCCTAAGGATTCATGAAAAGCTGACACAGAGAGCCGGTTTGGGGTGCATACTACGTTGCCTTACTGACACAATAAATACAGTTTGATTCCCTTAATCCTGTCATCTTACAGGAGGATCGATCTCTCTAGATAATAAATCAATTTGGTTTTGTTATCCTGGCATGTATCATGCATGTCAAGACAATCTGCTATACAAAGTTCATAACTCGAATCAGAAATTTTCTTATTGAGAATGCACTTGTACAGTCTTTAGATTTACGTTCAGACGAGAGGTGATGTTTATGAATGTTCCGTCTGCTTATATTTGAGCACTTTCTTGATATCAACATCATTTTTTTTCCTTTTGAGTTAGTAATGGCTGGGTTTACCTAGTTAACATCTGCCCTTTAACTCACAGAAGCTTTAGCTCAATGAATGGTGTCAAGCAATGGTTTTATTTTGCAATGAGAATGACATCAAAAGTAATTGTTTTTTAGTTTCAAGATAATGAGTTACTTTTGTGATTGTTTTCGTTGCAAGTATATAAATATTATCTTGACATTCTTGCCTATTTGGGAATGACTTATTTTAAAATTATAAGTTATTTAAAGTCGTGATTTATATGTCAGAAATTAAATTAAAACAAGTTGTGAAAGTGTTTGGCTCATAATGACTTATAAGTTAAAATAAATGTGAAGATTATTAAAAATGACAATAATAAAAAGAGGGGCAAAACATACATTATATTTGGTCAAATTAATTTATTTTAAAATAATTTATAAGTCATTTTTAAATAAGTCACAAATAGTTACTTATTTTTTTTTGACTTAAAACTCAATTTATAAGTCAAAAAAATAAGTGGTTGAGAGGCTTACTTCATTAAAGATGGTCAATTGAATAAAACTTTCTTTTCCTTTGGTACCAGGTCAAACAGGTAAATGAAAAATGTAAATCTTTTGTACTAGTTAAAAGTGATTAGATTGTCATTTAGGTAATTGAGCAGGAAAATATGGGTCTCAATTTTCATCTAGTTAACAATTAGGTGATTAGAATACAATTTTTAAAACTGAATAAAATAAAAGAAATTTTAAACGCATAGCTGGAATAGCTCAGTTGGCTAGAGCGTGTGGCTGTTAACCACAAGGTCGGAGGTTCAAGCCCTCCTTCTAGCGTTTTCATATCTTTTTTTCCATTCCTATTTTACCCTTCAAAAAGATACTTTTATTTTTGAATATAGTTTTGGCAAATCTTTGAATATGTGATATTATTACATACGAATAATATTATGCGTACAAAAGTGTAAATAAAAAGCTGAGCATAAAAAACTAGAGTGAACTCATATATTTGCTTACTAATAAAAATATGTGAAACATCTAATCGTAAATCCTACTTCTTATATACTTTCGGTTTCCGTCTGTATAGTTTATAACCGTAGTATTACTTTATACGTAGGGGTTGTTTGTTTAGGATTGAATGACGTCAGTCATTCACTGCGTTTGTTTTGGAAAAAAAAATCGTCTGAATGACTGAATCGGTCAGCCATTCAGACAATTTAGGCTGAATGGTTTAGTGTTATTTTTTTGGCTGAATGAACCGAATAAATTTATTTATTTTTATAATAATAACTATTATATTAAATAAATTTACAACAATTTTGAATTTTTTCAGATGTGTAAAATAATAAAAATATGTTGTTCAGATGTTTCAGAAATGTTAATTATCAAGCAATTCTTTTTATTCATATTCAGCTCATTCAGATTCAGATTCATTCAGTTTTTATCAAATAACTGTTCAAAAAAAAGAATATTAATTTCAATGAAATATACAAAGAAAGTAGAGCTCGTTTTTTGAATCGGACAATGTATTAATTAGACTGAAAATATAACCAACCGTCTAAAAATGTAATCAAAAAATTGAAATTAAAATTCTAAATTCATCATGATATTCGTTAATTCTAAATTAAAATTCTAAATATTTTTGCTTATTTCCTTCCCCACCATGCCACATTTTCTCGGTCATTTTCTTCTTCTCTAAAGATTTATACAGTTTTACCATGACGCCCCTGTTTCACTATGACAATTACGATCGAGGGCAATGATCCTCGTGTTGAGGCTGGGGACCCACTGGATTACAGTGGGAGAATCCACGGTTTGCAGTACCGGTTGTAGGGAGTGTAGAAGATGCAGAAGCAGATGAGACGGCCAAACGTTGGCATTGAGGGCACATGGTGAGAGTAGTTGGAGGGCTCATGTTCATATAGAACTGTGGGGAGAGTTTCAGTGCTCTAAGCTCACTCACTTCCTTTTGCAACCGTTTGTTTTCCTTGGTTAGAGCTTCACAGCATCGCCTCAAATAGTCACAATCTACCTCTGTTTGCTTCAGCTTTGTTCTGCATTAGTTGAAGAATTTCATCAGTATTTTGTAATAAAATCATCAAATTTCTATAACAAATAAATTATATTTACTTTTTACATTATGTTTGTAATTTGTTTTGAACATACTAAGGATGCATACACCCATGCTACATTAATACTACCACACGAGAATACACGCTATAAGAAAATTGGCTAATTCCGACGTAATTATTTTCGATGGAATATATTTCTTCAAATTTAAGGTATTTTCGACGGAATATTACCTCGGGAATAATTCTCTCGTAAATACCGTAATGCCGACGGAATTCCGTCGAAAATGATTGTCACCCCTTGGCGCCAACATTCTCGTCAGCGCCAATATTATTTACGACGGAAGTGCATATATTTTCGACGGAATTTCCGTCGAAAATAACATGTTGAGATATTTCACATGAATTTCACATCAGATAAATTAGTTCAAGAGTAGTGAAAATATATTAATAAGTATGATAAAGACTCGACCTAATAAGTTATAAAACTCCTAAACGAATTTCATTTCCCCCAACCGTGGAGGCCAAAGGAGGTTAGTCCATTAATTTTATCTAGACTAATATATATACCATGACTTCTAATCAATTTAAGTTTAATTCATTTATTTATATATAGAAAATGAGCCCTAATTTGTTTTTATTTTATTTTTTGGATTGGAGATGGCTCATTCTTCGTGGTTTTAGTTTGTATGCGTGTATTCTCTATGTTGAATACAATAACATGCTTAAAACCCTACTTGTAATTTATGTAATTATGAATCTGATTTAGGTAATAATATGATTTTAACACTTAAATTTATGCACAATCTGATTTGGGTGATAATCTGATTTTAATATTTGAATTTCTGCACAATTGATTTGGGTAAATTATATGATTTGGTTAGTTTCTAATTGCAGTTTGATTTAATTCATTTTGTTGATAATGTATTAGTAACAATTGTTATTCCTAAATCTGAGTTGGTTTGAATTAATAATCTCATTGAGTTTTGATTTGATTTATTTTGTTGAGAATGTATTAATTAGTACTAGCAATTTATCTTATTTAGTGATTGTGCAATATTGGGTGTGGTAGTGACATAATAAAATTTTATAATATAATATAATAAATCTTTAAAAAAATTAACAAAAATTTTTTAAAATAGAATGAGAATAGAAAATTATTTATTATAAATAGTTAACCAATAAAATAAACTAAGTAGCATTTACTTAGTTTCTCAAACTAAAATTAAATATTTGACATATAATATCATATTAAATATAATATTAACTTAAAATAAAATAAATTAATTAATTAAATTAATATAAATATAATATATTAAATTAATATAAATATAATATGATAAATTAATATAATATAATATAATAAACTTAGTAGCATTTACTTAGTTCCACTACTAAATAAAATAAAAATAATATAGTATAATAAATTTATATTAAATAAACAAAGTAGCATTTACAAAGTTTCTCATTGCTAAAATAAACTAAGTAACATTTGATTAGATCTTCACAGCTAAAATAAACTAAGTAGTATTTGCTTAGATATCCAATGCTAAAATAAATTAACTAGTATGTGCTTAATTAGTTTCTCACAACTAAAATAGACTGAATGCCTATGCATGTAGTTTGCTTAGGATCTTAGAAACTCATTCGACATTCACTCATTATAGTGAATGTCGAATAGTCCCTAGTCTAGGACTGTTCCTGGATATATGTTATGTCTCTTACTTAAACCGATGCGAATTGCTTGAGTACGTCTTTTCTGTTTTGAGCATTTTTCGACTGGTATCACCGAGACATCTATTTCTGACGGAATAATAATCGACAGAATATTCCGTTGAAATTATACTATTTTCGACGGAATAAATCTAATTCCGACAAAATATTATGTCAAAATTAGAGGTTTTTTTTATAGTAACAAATAAACTAGAGTAATGCTACAGACAAACAATTTTATAAACATTTTACAAACTGCTGATGTGACATACTCCACCTCAGCGCATTGATCAATAAATTATTTCAATGTAGTATTCGGCCCCACACAATATGCTGAGGTGGAGAATGCCACGTCAGTAATTTGTAAAATATTTGTAAAATAGTTTGTGTCTCTAACATTATTTAATAAACTATAGTCAACACATATTATTAGAGTTTTCTAAACTCTTGCTACAAAATAAATTATACGTTAACAAAAACACGACTAAAACATAAATCTCACTCATTAATATATATGTTACAACGTTATAGCATGAGGACAAAGTATTTCTTATGCGTGCATCGATCTAAATGCATATATATTACAACGTTATAACATTAAAACAAAGTATTTATTATGCTTGCATATATATATATATATATATATATATAAATTCGTTAGTAAATACTACCTCCGGTTATTTTTAAATGTCGTTTTAGAGAAGTGTTATTATCTTTTAATATTTGTCGTTTGAGAATTTTAATTAAATATTAATTAATTAATTTCTAGTATTATCTCAAATATTAAATATAATTTTGGTTCTCTCGGTATTTTCTGCCCAATAAATAACACTATCCTTTTTCAATACAGGGATAATATAGACAATTGATATTATATTTAATGCTATATAATTATTTGTTTAATACTTAATCACAACTCTAATACTAAGGATGCATACACTCATGCTACATTAATTCCCTAATAAATATATATGACTAACGCATATAAATCTCATTTATATATTAATATAAACACGACAAAGTAAATTATGTATATAATTATATAATTATGTATATAATTAGAGAAAAAGGCAAACATTAGTTGTATATAATTATGTATCGGTCAAAGTAAATTATATGTTGGTATGTCAAGTTTCTTAATGATTTTATGTTATTATTCACATAAATAAGTCTAGTATCATATAAAATTGCTCACATACATTCACGTGTATATTTTGATGGCTCACGTACAGAGCAAGTCCCGCGAGCTATCAAAATATGCATGTGAGTATATGTGAACGGTATGTGACCGATTTTAAGTTACAGTAGACTTACTGTATGCACATTATATCATGACTAAATTATATGTTGTTACGTCAAGTTTCTTAACGATTTTATGTTACTACTCGTATTATATCATGACGACAACGTATTTATTATCGTACATCTGATTCTGATTTTGTTATCTGTAAGAATTTTATACGATTAAAAAAACTCTTTAATATTTTAAATTTCTAACATATTTCCTTCTTATCACCTCCATTAATGGTTTATTGTGCAACAAAGAAAAAACAAAGGAAGTGATTCTCTGATAAATTATGAAAAAAATATTAATAAAGATTAAATAATAGAAGGATGAATAAACAAAATGCAGGCAAAAAGTATATAACACATCCATTGATTACTTTATTCCTTTTTTTTTTTTGGCAATCTATAAATAATTAAATTATTATACCAAAAACACCCTTAACATAATTGACAAATATCTCACCTTGCCCTCCTATTCTGAAACCACACCTCCACCTGTCTGGGCCTCAAATTCAACTCTTTCGCCAAATCCACTTTTTGCTTCTGAAAAACAAAAACACAAGAAAACAACCCAATCACACCATTAGCACAGCACCCCCAAACAAAACTACCCTCATATAACAAACAGAATTACCAAAAATGCCACTCACCTGATTCAGAGTGTTGTACTCCTTGAAAGTCTCCTCAAGCATAGCCGACTGTTCCTTTGACAGCCTCAGCTTCTTCCTCTCCGCCGCGTCGCCGCCGTCTTCTTCCGCCTCGTTCTCTTCTCTCTCTGCACTCCTCTTTCCATGACTCACACTCGACACCGTGCTGTTTGGCGACGACACCACCATTTCTTCCTCTCCGTCTGCCCTTATCGCCGGTAAAATCACATCTATCCCACCTACATTCGGCGGAACCACCACATTTCGATCTGCAATATGATTAAAAAATCACTAACATTCCAAAAAAATAATGAAATAAGAGTCTCACTAAAAAATAAATTAAATGGGGCTCTCGTTTTGGGACAGATACCGGCCCCTCAAAATTCCAAAAAAAAAATGAATTTACATGTTTTCTATTTATTTAAAAATAAGAGGTAGAGAGAAAAAAAAATAAAACTAACCAGAAGATGATTGAAATGCAGGGGGATTGAATTTGCAAGGGGCCTTTTGATTAACATTCATGAAGGACGAAGAAGAAAACATGAGATTCAATGGGGAAGGAGGAGGAGGAGGAGGATTTTGTTTATCTGGGCATGATGATGATGATGATGATGATGCCAAGCTCAAGCTCAAATTCAACCCCAATTCATCATCTTTTTCACCCATTTTCTCTCTCTAGAAACTTACGGGTGTTTTGATTCTAGGGGTTTGGGGATCTGACAGAGTGAAAATTGGGGACAGAAAGTACAGATACGAGGGTTGGTGTTTGGCAGCAGCAGAGCAGAGAGCGTTACAGAATTACTACTGTGTATGTGTGTGTATTTATAGATGGATAGAGAGAGAGAATGAGAAGGTATATATATTTATGCAATCATGACTGGTGTCAGAATAGCTATCTATAATTCTATATATATATATATTGGCTCAATCATGATGATGGAATTGGATTCCATTTAGCTTTACAATTTTGCATGGCAATTGCAATCACTCTCAGCTCTTAACTTGGGTTAAGATTTAACCACCCTCTTCTTTTTTTTAAAAGAAAAGCCAAAATATATACAAAAAACATTCAATTCAATAATAAATTGAGAAATTTGATATTTTCACATGATTCTTTCTAACATGAATTCAATATTCATGTGATAATTGTGTAAAATTAATATTCCATGATCTGTTTCTAATCGTAAAATTAATCATTATCATTTTAAGAAAGTCAATATATATAAGACATTTTTAAATACAAGCTGATACAATTTATTTAAAATTTATAAAGCAATAAATGCTATTATTAATAGTAATTTTAATAATTTATATTATTCATTATTATATTAACTAAAATTAAGAAAATTTACGTAAATTTTGAATTTGAAAGTGTTTCGAATTGACTTTCTTATAATAAAATAACAGAATATCATATTTTTATTTAAAAAAATATATCAGTTCCTAAATTTATAAGATTTTTTTGGGTCTCTAGTAAAATCGTATCTAGCTAATTATAGGAAGAATTGTTCTAAATTTAAATAATTACTTCTTCCCATAAATTTTGGTATGTTAATAGTAGTATATAAGTTTCCTTTTTTTTTTCTTTTTCTTTTTGTAATTGAGTTGCTTTTAATTTCTTAAACCGCGGTTTATGTCTCATTAAAAAGCGGCTTTCCTTAATCGTAGACCGTTGACTAAGGTGTGATATTCCTCGTGAACTGCAGTGTGCGTGCCGCCTCGCGATGAAAGTATCATCAAATCATTGTGGTACTTATGAGGTTTGTGGGACCCACACTGCGGGTGCTCGTGTGTGTTTTTTTGGGATGACCTCATAAATAATTCTTGTCATTTTTTCTTGGTCAACAAAT
This sequence comes from Panax notoginseng, assembly GCA_016801055.1. Taxonomy (NCBI): domain Eukaryota; kingdom Viridiplantae; phylum Streptophyta; class Magnoliopsida; order Apiales; family Araliaceae; genus Panax; species Panax notoginseng. The sequence goes on from CM029017.1 coordinate 203,760,181, forward strand.
AAATAATGAGTACTCCCTCCGTCCTTAATTATTTGACGTTTTAGAATTTTTTATTTATCTATAATTATTTGACGTTTGTTCAAATCTAGAAGAATTAATAATAATTTTTCCAAAATTATCCCTCGTTACTCTACCTATTTTTTTTTGATACTTTAAACTCTTTCTCTCTCCTTATCCCAACAAAACTCTTATCGTAACAAAAGATTTAAGGGTATTATAGACAATTGAGTACTATATTTAATGATTTTGAATCATTATCTTAATTCTTGTGTCCACTTCTAAAACGTCTAATAATTAGGGACGGAGGAAGTACTATTTATTACTCCATCCGTCCCGTAATATATGACGATTTAGAGTTGTATACAAGAATTAAAAAAATAATTGTATAACATCAAATATAATATCAATTGTTTATAATATTATTTACCATATGTTTATCTCATACTCTTCCTCCCTTTCATCTGTAACATTTTTTTCATGAAGGGTAATTTAAAAAAATTGTGACTAATTCTTCGGCTATATTTGTTTGGAAGAATTATAATCCCGGGATTATAATTATAAGGTCTAAACTATTAAGCCATTTTATAATCCCGAGACTAATAGTCTTAATTAAGTCTAAATTTTAAAACAAACAAGACACTCAGGCTATGTTTATTTGCAAGAATTATAATCCCAATATTATATTAATCTCGGAATTGCAATTATAATATCAAGACTATTAAGTTATTTTATAATCTCGAGATTAATAGCCCCAAGTTTAAATCCCAAATATAATCTTTACAAACAAACATAACCCTAACTAATTATGTAAAACGTCAAATAATTTTAATAAAATAAAATAATCTAAAACATCATATATTATGGGAGGAAAATGGAGTAATTTAGAATCATACTAGTATTAATACTTTATTTATGGTGCAAGTATAGTCAATTTAATTAATGAGTTAATAAATATTTTGAAACTAAATAATTAATTGACCTAGTAGGTTACGGAATTTAATTTAGTCTAATGCATCCTTTCAAAATCTTTGAAAATCTTTGTTATATCTAGGCGTTTTTTTTATTTATAATTTCACAAGTTTTTTCTCACGTAATTGCGGAAGTTAAAACTTTAGAATTAAAAGGGAAAGAGAAAATAAAATAATGTTATTAATCTTTTAATAAAACGGAGGGAGTAATTAATAAATATAATTATATGTCTATATTTCATTATGTTGAGAATAAAACGGACGAAAACCTTTACAACAAATAGACAAATACTAACTACTTTTCTTTAAAGCAAAACTTTAATTAATATTCCATATGTTAAAAGATTGTCATTTTAGAAAAACAAATTTGTTCTAAAAAATTTGTCGTTCACAACTTTTGAGGTATTTACTTTCCTATATTACCCGTACTTTCTCTCATTGTCCCAAGAAATTCTCTCCTTTGTATTAATAGTTTTCAACTTCCCATAAAAGGTTAGTGATAGAATTTTAAATAAATTTTACTTGATAAATGATACTCCCTCCGTCCCAAATTAATTGCTCAGTTTTAACTTTTTTAAGTCAAATTGACTATTTTTAGAATTAATAATTAAGCATATATAAATATATTTCTAAAATTATAAAAATTAGGATTAGTAATAAATTGTATATACTTTCTTTTGGTTATAATCACTTCACCTATATTTTAGCAAAAATAGTAAAAATATTAGTTTTAAAAATGGTCAATTTGACTTTAAAAAGTCAAAACTGAGCAGTTAATTTGGGACGGAGGGAGTACTTTCTTAATCTATGTGTCAAAATCTTAAATGATAATTTTTTAAAAACAAAGGTAGTATAATATAATTAATGAAATTTTAGTTTGGAAGATATGTTAATTAGTGAGTTATCGAGCTTACAAATTAAATTTACCTACAATAAGGGTGCATGTTTGCTTCGAGATTAATGAAATTGTACGTTGACCGAATAATAATATTATAGTATTAAATTACATTAAAAGGTTTATAATTAATGCTGGTGTATTAGTGTTAAGGATATAAAATGAGCAAATAGTTCGGACTCGATTCGTACTCGTTCGACTAAAAGTTCGATTCGAGCTTTACTCAAAATATAAATGATTCAAATATGAACAAATTTGAAAGTTCGATAAATTACTCGAACATCCTCAAATTATAATTTTATATTGATATTCAGATCATATTCGTTTGAAAAAGGTCAAACTGCTCGGGCTCGATTCGAAATCGTGCTCGACTCGGTAGCTAAACGAGCTTCAATCAAACCTTATTTTATACTCGATAAATTTTGGTGAACCAAATCTGAGCAATTCAATACTCGACTCGATTCGATTCATTTACACTCTTAATTAGTGTTACTTGTTAACAAATAAATAAATAAAATTGAAATTAAAAAATAAAATAAAAACCCCTCGTGGGGCACATACAAAGCTTTGGCGCATCTTATAACAATTATTCCATGCATTCTATTTTAATTGACGTTTTAAGAAAAAAATATAAATATAAAAAAATATAATTAATATTTTGTCAGCTTAATTAAAATGAGTATAAAATCTCAATATTATCGTTCAAAATTTATTGGGAAAGATGAAAGATAAATAAATTTATATTTAATGTAAGGATAATAATATAATATGGTAAACTAACACTACAAGAAAAAGACTAAAGTCCGACGGACTATATCCCGTTGTGAATAAGGTATTTCCGATAGAATATTCTATCACTACAAGAAAAAGGCTTAAGTCCGACGGAGTTTTCCGTCAGAATTACTCTTTTTCAGTCGAAATTACGTTATGATCGACGAAATATCCGTCAGATATTCGGTTGTAAATATTCGCGTCGAAAATAACGTCCGTCAATAGTTCTGTCGAAAATTATATATATTCGACGAAGATATCTCCGACGGATGTACGTCGAACATTATCTATCTTCGACTGAATATATAGGACGAAACTGTTCGTCGAATATAAGAGTAACTAAGTTCGACGGATACATTCCCTCGAAATTACCTTATTCCCGACTGAAAAATAGAATAACCCATTAAACATTAAAATTGGCTGAATATTACCTTCGACGGACTTTACGTCGAAGATAGGTTGTTTACGACGGATAATTTGCGTCGAAGATAACATATATTCGACTGAAATTAGGATATTTCGGTATTTATTAAAAATTACTTATTTGTTATTTCCGAGGGACATTCCGTTGCAACTAGCTTATTCCGTCGGAATTAACTAGCCTTTTTTTTAAATTCAGATTTTAAAAGTTCAGTTTCCAGGTGTTTAAACCCATTAATGTACCTGTAACCTGTCACAACCTAATACACAGTAATAGAAACTTGTATCTCACATTCAAATATGCAACATAGCACTAAAACTTAATCTTCAACTCATTATCATTCACATTTACATTCAAACATCCACCAAAATGTATTATAAGCTAACCAATTACAAATATAATTAATTTACCATAAATGTTAAACAATATAATTTACAATAGTTGTATAGACGCAATTAGACAATACAATATATACAAAAGGGTCTACCAATAACATGAATATATACAAATGAACTATAAACTAGTGAAAGTATGATCATCATCGGGCGGAGGTGAACGACGCCGCTCTGGTGTATGAATGTCAGACTAGTGCTCCTGCTCATCATCGCCAGCCTGGTCGCCATCGCCACCCTGTTGATATAATTAAAAATATAAATCATTAGTCCATATATATATATATGTGAGAATTAACAAACTAACCTTAATTGAAAAACATAAACAATAAGAATACCTGAGTAGATGGGGGCGGACGAAAAGCCTCCTCCAAGAGGGTAATCACCATCCGGAGCATGTCGACGCTCCAAGCGTCGAACTGCTCCCGTGGTAATCCCGTACTCTCTGCAGAGGCCCCTGCTATAATATCCTGAGTAATCTGGTGAAGACGAGAATTGGAAGGCAACTGCTGACGCCGAAAGACCGAATCGGTATGGAACCTATCCGACACGGCCCTTATCAGCCGCCGGAAGATATCGTCATCCAAGCCAGCGCCCGTATGAGATGGTCCGACATGTGCTCTCGGACGCTGGCGCTGGCTGGAGCCTATAAAGAGATACAAATTCGATTACTAATAATAATTTATATAATGTGATAAATTCGGATAATTTCGTGAAACATTAAAAAATATTACCTCCAGGAAGTGTATATACGGGTATCCTCGACAGACCCAACACTCGATATCTGCCGGTACTGCTAATAGGGGGATCCTGAGACGCGACCCATAGTCTCAGCTCCTCATCCCTATCTAATACAATATCGGGAAGAGGGGTGGCGGAATCTAATGGCTCAGAACCCCTCCTAATAGTCTCCAGCTCAGCTATATGCTCGTCCCGAAGCCTCTAAAATCGGTCCTGTAATGTATTCCGTATACGTATGTTAATTATATCATTTTAGTTACGATTGAATATTATTAAAAGCTAAATAGTAAGATGAGTTTTACCCGTATAGATAAAGCTGCCTGAGACAAAGCACGCTCGTCCTTAGGCGTGTGAGCTCGATCCCAAAACTCTAGAATGGTAAGATCACGGCCCAAGGTCCTCCCCAATGCCTAATACAAACAATCATAAAACAGGTCTTAAGTATTTGTGTGAGAACTTGACACATAAATAACTAAATACAACGCACTTACCGTCTTTGCCTCCTCGAACGACTGAGAACCAGTGGTGTGTACTATCCGGAGCTGACCACGGTTCTTTTTCGCCTGCTCGGACTTTTTTTTGAAGTCATCAGCCTCCCAGTGCGCACACATTGTAAGACCCCAACTTTTATAAATAAAGATGAATTTTCTATAAATATCATTTTTGAATATTATGGAGTTAATTTGATATAATGTTATAGTTGTGGGTAATATTTATAAATTTTACAAAGTACGCAAGTTGTTATATAATATTCGATTGGTCGGGAAATATTCATTTTAACAGGGAATATTTGTACAACGACACAATCATTGGTGGACCCCACAACGGAATTATTGTCGGATTAAGAAAACGACAAAAATATTTTATTAAAAATAACGGCGGAAGTTTTACCATTGTTACTGTTGAACTACTCGGTAGTAAAAGTACAGTAATACGTGTGGTTGCATAGTAGCACACGGTATTGATTATTAATGTTTATGCGAGAAGTCACTCAGTTTGATTCAATTATTGTCAGTTAATAATATGAATTATTTAGCGATAATGACGTTTTATTTTATTCGTATTATTAACGTAATAAAACAGAAACATCTTTTTATATAAAACAGAATACTTTATTAAAGTTATTCTATAAATAGAATATATTATATTTTATTTAAAAGATTTTTCTTTAAATATGGACCGTCAGATTAAAGTAATCAATCTGGACCGTTCATGGATTAGTTACTATGCATTCTATTTTTCTATAAATAGCAGCTCATTCCTTCATTATTTCTTACGAATTCACTAAACTCTAGAGAGAGAAACTATAGAGAGAAACTATAGAGAGAAAGAAGAAGAGTATTCTGCTACTTAACTACTTCCTTATTTCAGCTCTTCTTTAAAACGGTAAGGGGTGTTATTCTTTCTTATTCATGAAGAGAACTGTTGTTATTCCATTTCTTATTATTCTGTTGGAATAACCTGTATACGCGGTCTACCCTATACTTGGTGACATTCTTCTATTATTCTGTTGGAACATCCTGTCTGTGTGTTTTATACCGGACCTGGTTCCATTTTTATTATTATTCTGTTGGAACATCCTGTCTGTGTGTTTTACACCGGACCTGGTTCCGTTTTTATTATTATTCTGTTGGAACATCCTGTCTGTGTGTTTTACACCGGACCTGGTTCCGTCTTTATTATTATTCTGTTGGAACATCCTGTCTGTGTGTTTTACACCGGACCTGGTTCCATTATTTATTATTCTGTCGGAATATCCTGTCTGTGCGTTTACGCCGGACCTGGTTTCATTATTTATTATTCTGTTGGAATAACCTGTCTGTGCGGTCTATCGCATGCATGGTGATTTCTTTTGTTATTCCATTCTTTATTGTACTCAGTTGGTTAAGTTTTGACTTCTATACTCCATGAAATTTGTGGAATATCCTTGATAATTGTGTTTCATCCAGTATCTTTTTATGAAAATATTCTTCTAAGTATTCTTGAATTTTACTCCACAAAGCAGTATCATGTTGACAATTTGGACGTTGTTAATTCTTGAACTTGTTTTATTGAATTCTTATATCATTATCATCATCCTCATGTTTATAAAATGTTGAAAGTCATCTGTGGCCTGTAGTGCATAGATGGACTTGGTATGATTATGACTAGGGATTATTCGGTATAATCATGACCGTAATGTTACAAATGATGTGGTAAAAGTCCTCATTGGCCCGTAGTGCATTGATGGACAGTTGTTGGCATGATCATGATCATTAATGAATACACGAATATCCTTGGCCGTAGTGCAGGGGTGATTCGATGATATGGATTATTTTATTAAGCTAAGTCCCAGCGATAACAGTGTTGAAAAACCTTTTAAATCATAAAAGATAGTAGAGTTTATTTTTTACTTGACTCTTTTAATGGATTGTTTGTTCCGCTGCAGTTAAACTTGATGTCTATTATATTTTATCAGTTTAACATTGTTGAAGGCTAATGATAATTTATTCTGCATTATCTTAGTCATAATATTTCTTACTGGGCTAGTTGAGCTCACCCTTTCTTTCACTGTTCTCTTCAGGAAATGAGAACGCAGCTGGGGCAATTCGGGGAACGGAGTGATGGTTCGAATGATAGTATTAGTTAGTAGTCCTCACTATTCTATGTAATAGTGTATTAATAAATGTAGTGAGGACTTCTTTTGAGTATAAATACTCTCCAGAAGATAATAATTGTATTCAAACTCGTAATTTATGTTTTGTCGTATTGTACACGACAGTTGTATTAGTAAGTTGTATTTGTATTCTGTACTATATAACTGACGACCCAAGATGGGTGATGTATACCTAGTTTTGGGGGCGTCACACACATAGCCTCCCAGGCTAAATCGGAGACTATGCGGGGTTGATGATCTCTGATGGTGGTCCCGGACTGGTGCACAACTGCCCGGGCTGCCTTCTGTCGCATCTCATACAGCCATCTAGAGTAATTCGCAGCGACGTTATGCTCAATCACATCATCGCCAGCTGACTGAGAGATGCTCGGGTCAAATCAATAATAAACCTATAACAAGAAGATTATTTAAAATTAAGAACATTTGACGAACTATCCAATACAACTATGTGGTGATAATATGCTTAACTTATGTGGAACTCCCGCAAGACGGTCTGCATAAAAGTGGCATCGTACCGCGCATACTGACTGAACCGCATGCACCCTCTTGGGAGATGCGTCAAACAAATCACATGTAGGGTGTGCTTAGCCACCGGGTCTAGTATACTACAGAAAAGTATAACAATATGTGTTATGTGAATTGTGTTTTGCAATAACTGATAGAAATAGTGTCGAAAATATTAACACCTACTGCTGGGAAATGACATCCACTGGTACTGTAAGTGGCACTGCCGGCGGACGACCAAAGATACCGAGGTTCGTCCCTCGGTGTCGTCGACGAGGTGCATCTATAATAATTGTATTTAACATAGTACTTCAATAATCATTGTAATTAATGCAACTTGAGATATATTTAAATCCTAGTTAAGATAACTTACTCGCGCCTGAAGAAGAGCCTCCATCGTGGCTACCGTCTCCAGTACCGGATCGCCCACCACCTCGGCGACCTCCATCGCTATGTCTAGCCATGAATATCCTACTGCAATAACAAATTTGGTAGATTACGAATATTTAAGGTTTAACAATACATGGTAAGGACTAATATGAAAGCTCATTTTCAATTACGCACATCATCAAACCCATCAGAATCAACGTATATATCATTCTCGAATTCGGTATCTTCCTCATCCTCAGTTTCGAGATCAGTTTCGTCATCGTTATCATCCTCAACGACTACATAATCATTCATGTGTACGGTGGCCTCGACATCCTCATCGCTAGGTACGTCAATGACATCAGTACTCACCACATCTTCAGCATAGAACATTACGGACAATGGGTTGCTCACATCTTCTTGCAACGCCTCATCCATACCAAACATGTTATCAGCATTAAATGAACGTGTTTTAGTAATGACTACTTTGTACCAAGGGCTTCGAGTATTTACGACATTAGGAGCGTAATACACTTGAGTCACTTGACTTGCTAACACGTACACTTCATCATAATTTAACACCGACTTGATATCCATGGTTGTGATTATATTACGATCAACTTTAACCCCCTTTTCAGTATCAAACCAGCTACACTTAAATGTAACTACCTTTTTGCCACCGTGATAATTGAGCACAACTACATCCTGTAAACGACCATAGTAATTGGACTCCGAATCTTGATAGCAGCTTCCTAACACCACAACCCCAGAATTTACTGATGTGAGTTCATGCAAGTCATCAACTCTAAATCTATACCCATTCACGATGCAACCAGAAAAAGAACTAACAACTTTGTAAGGTCCTTGGATGACATCTATAAAACGCTCAGAAATACTCTTCGCTTCAACTCTTTTCTTAAACCATTGTTGAAAATTAGCATTAGTGAATGTTTCCAAGTCTGCTGCAGTCAAAGTTGGGTTAAAAGCATACGCTTCCTCTTCGAATGAACTGCGATATTAGTAAAATGTCTTTAACATATATAGAGATGACTACACTTGTAAATTGTACTAACTGGAGAAAATAATCTTAGACTTACGTGATGTATGATGATACTTCGGGCATATTTAGAAGCACGTATGTAGATACAATCTTCAACTCTTTGTCGCTTAAGTAAGTCAGAGTCTCAGGACCAAATGGTTTAGCCGAATATGTGAATACAGCTAACTCATCATCAACATGAGTCATTGGACCATTCCTTCCTAAACGGTTGTGCTTCGTTGAGACAACATCGTCAAAATACAATGAGCAGAAGTTGACAAGCTCTTCCTCTGTATATCGTTCAGCAATAGAACCCTCTACACGAGCTTTGTTCTTGACCTTTTGTTTTAATCGGCGCATATACCTACGATAAATAATATGCAGACTTAGTGAAGTATTATTAATATGAGCAGGATAGAGCAATATATTATATATTACCTCTCAAAAGGATACATCCACCGATATTGCACCGGTCTTCCAAGTTTGAGTTCATACGGCAGATGAATAGGCAGATGTTCCATCGAGTCAAAAAATCCTGGAGAGAAGATTATTTCAAGCTTGCACATGGTAAGCACAATATTCTTCTCCATCTGCTCGACATCACTGTGCTTAATTATAGTTGAGCAAATATCTCGAAAGAAATTTGACAGTTCGGTCAATGCATCCATAACTTTTCTGGGTAACATCTCACGAAATGCAATTGGAATCAACTTCTGCATGAATACATGACAATCGTGACTCTTGAATCCAGAAATTTTCAATTGCTCAACCTTACAACAACGTGTTATGTTCGACGCATATCCATCTGGGAGCTTCAGCCCACTAACCCACTTACAGACGTCTTCAACTTGTTGCTTAGTAAGACTAAATAGAGCTTTAAGTTTCGTAGTGTTAGGGCGAAGCCACAATTCTGGCCTAATGCTCAATGCCTCCAAATCTTTTCGAGCATTGTCATTGTCTTTAGTTTTACCACTCGCATCTAACACGGTGTAAAACAAGTTCTCAAAAACATTCTTTTCGGTATGCATGACATCTATACAGTGACGAACTGAAAGTGTTCCCCAATACGGCAACTCAAACCATATAGGCAATTGTGTCCAATTATGAGTCTTCCCGTACCCGGCTGCTCTCAATTTACTGTGTTCCTTCCCCGGCAAAGGAAAATCAAGTTGATTTAACCATTCCAAGACCTCACTGCCCGACAGCCGATCAACAACCCCCTTCTTCTCTATCTTTCTGTTGAACTGTATAGACATCTTTCTGTAATTGTGATCAAGAGGCAAGAATCTACGAGCAGTACCAAAGAAACTACATTTTCGCCTATGCTGCAACTGGTTGCCTTGCACATCCCCCATACACACTGGACAGGACAGCTTCCCATGAGTTGACCAACCACTAACCATCCCATGAGCCAGAAAGTCAGTGATAGTCCATAACAGGGCTGCTTTCATCACAAAATTCTCGCATATCGATTTGTCATACATCTGAACCCCTGTCTCCTATAATATCTTTAGTTCATCCACTAACGGTCGAAGGTACACATTAAGATCTTTTGTAGGACTTTTATCCCCTGGAATGAGTAAAGTCAAAAACAAATACGGATCCCTCATGCACATTGCCGGTGGAAGATTATAAGCGACCATAATGACTGGCCAAACTGAGTATGGCTGGCTAAAATTATTAAAAGGGCAAAAGCCATCAGTAGCCATGCCAAGCCTAACATTCCTAACTTCTTCCGCAAACTCGGGATAATTGACATAAAATCTCTTCCATTCATCTCCATCCGCTGGGTGAGTCAGCTGACCAGGCACGACATCCCTTATTCGATGCCAACTCATATGTTGAGCCGTATAAGACGACATGAATAGCCGCTGAAGTCTCGGCGCAAGTGGAAAGTATCGTAAGATTTTCCTGGGAACATGTTTCTCCTTCCCCCACGTTTTGTAACCTTGTAGCGCGATAAACTGCATATATCACACTGTCCCTTATCTCTGTCCTCCCCATAGTATAACATGCAATCCTGCTCACAAGCATCAATTTTCTGATACCCCATATTTAACCCCTTGACCATCTTCTTCACTTCGTAATAATTCGCAGGAAGAGTATGATCCTTGGGTAAGAACTGTCCAATTATAGCGAGCAAATCGTTGAAACCTCTCTCACTACAGTCGTGCTCATTCTTGAAGTGTAAGAGCTTCGTCACTGCAGAAAGCTTGGAGTTCGTATCATTTCCCGGATACAACGCGACCCCAGATTCAGATAGCAACTTGTAAAAGGCAACAACTGTATCATTTGGCACTTGCTTCGCACTGCTTGAAGAAGGTTCATATTCAGTTCAGTCAATAGTAGTAGGGCCATAAGCATCAACCAACATCTCAACTGGATCATAGTTTTCGACATATGAATCCCGTGGAATTGGTTGTTCCACAATATTTTCAATAACTACTGATTCCCCGTGATGAGTCCATACGAAGTGCCCATCTACAAATCCACGAGAAAATAAGTCGAATTTAATCTCGTCGACTTTCTTTCAAATCAGATTTTTACACTTGACACACGGGCATCGCATCTTCCCGTGCGGATCATCCGTATGTTCTAGTGCTTTGGTTAAGAAATCTAAAACCCCAATACGATAAGCTGAGACTAATCCCCTCCCATCAATGGGTATCCTACGATACATCTAACTCCGGTCGGCTGACATTTTTAACTACACAGAAGTACGAATTAAGTTAATTTGGATATTCATGCGTGAATTAGATTTACCTAGTATCTCTACAGGATAGGGGTAAGGCTTCTATCCCGTTATTGGATGTGTCTCGTCACTAGTGCAAACACGTTGAGTACGTTTCATGAGTTTCAAGAAAATTTCGGCAGCACCTCCCCATGGTCTCCAAGCACACGATGTGACGCCCCCAAAATTAGGTATACATCACCCATTTTGGGTCGTCAGATACATAGTACAGAATACAAATACAACTTACTAATACAACTATCGTGTACAATACGACAAAACATAAACTGTGAGTTTGAATACAAATATTATCTTCTAGAGAGTATTCATACTCAAAAGGAGTCCTCATTACATTTATTAACATACTATTACATAGAATAGTGAGGACTACTAACTAATACTATCATTCGAACCATCACTCCGTTTCCCGACTTGCCCCAGCTACGTTCTCATTTCCTGAAGAGAGCAGTTAAAGAAAGGGTGAGCTCAACTAGCCCAGTAAGAAATATTATGACTAAGATAATGCAGAATAAATTATCATTAGCCTTCAACAATGTTAAACTGATAAAATATAATAGACATCAAGTTTAACTGCAGCGGAACAATTAATCCATTAAAAGAGTCAACTAGAAAATAAACTCTACTATCTTTTATGATTTAAAAGGTTTTTCAACACTATTATCGCTGGAACTCAGCTTAATAAAATAATCCACATCATCGAATCACCCCTGCACTACGGCCAAGGATATTCGTGTATTCATTAATGGTCATGATCATGCCAACAACTGTCCATCGATGCACTACGGGCCAATGAGGACTTTTACCACATCATTTGTAACATTACGGTCATGATTATACCGAATAATCCCTGGTCATAATCATACCAAGTCCATCTATGCACTACAGGCCACAGATGACTTTTAACATTTTATAAACATGAGGATGATGACAATGATATAAGAATTCAATAAAACAAGTTCAAGAATTAATTTATCCAAAAATTAACAACGTCCAAATTGTCAACATGATACTGCTTTGTGGAGTAAAATTCAAGAATGAAAAGATACTGGATGAAACGCAATTATCAAGGATATTCCACAAATTTCATGGAGTATAGAAGTCAAAACTTAACCAACTGAGTACAATAAAGAATGGAATAACAAAAGAAATTACCATGCATTCGATAGACCGCACAGACAGGTTATGTTAGAGTTTATGCCCTAGAGGCCAATTATTTGATGTAATTGCTTAACATTTGATATTATTGTTGATTGAATAAATAAATGATTTTATTATGGTTTTAATTACTGCGTAATATAATTGTTAACATAATAAAATTCCTTAGAATAGTGATACAAATTATATAGTTTCAAGTATGTGACTTGAACATGAGATTATATAATTATAATTAGTATCATTGTTCTTAAATGTCCCTAGTCGAGTATCATTGTTGATGGGACAACAATGATGCATTGAGACTAGTATGTGGATTGACTGATGACCAAATCTCATTGGTCATAAATATATGAGATATTAAGTCAATGCATAGGTACATGTTAGAGAACAATGTACTGGACAGACCCACCATGAGAATTCTATATGGAGCATTATGCGAAGTGTCATTAGTAATTCTCATAGTGACAATGATGTAATGGTCCTCCGACCTGAAACCGCTATATTACTACACGAGAATATATGTACTTTGATATCATCAAATGTCACCTTTAATAGGGTGGACTATAAAGGTGATTATTGGGTTCATTATGAATCGTGTGAGTAATATGAGTGATCTAGATGGAATTTAACCATCCTATATTTTATAGGTGATATCCATAGGCCTCTTGATTGAGTAGGACTATGAAATGCATGGCCATGCTCAAATAGTGATTTGTTTCATATAGTCTACTCATTGATCAAGAAAACTCAGATTAAATTATGAAGAGTATGACACATTCCATGACTCGAGTTTAATCTAGGATATTAAGGTTAAAAGGATTAAATTACATTGAAACATTGGTCACGAAAAGGTTGCATCGAATCATCGATCTTATTATTACTTGGGTAGCAGTGATGCATTACTAGATGCCGCTCACTGTTTATAACTTTATAATATGATTTTAAGGTTATTGCCAACGTAATAATAACCTATAGGGTCACACACAAAGAACGTAATTAAAAGGAAATTAATTTAAATTGTAAAGATTTAAATATGTCAATATGATTGATATAATTTTAAATTACGAATTTAAATTAATAGGATAATTTATATATAGGTATATTAATTAAGTAAGACTTAATTAAGATATATATAAATTCGGATTTTAATAATATTAGGTTTTGATTAATTCCTCCTGACTGCTATATATATGATGTATATCAGACTTTAAGTTTTTTACGTCAAAACAAAACCCTAGCTGCTCTTAGAGAGAGACTAGAGAAAACAGTTCCGAAAATCCTCATCCTTGGTGGCTAGTACCGCGATTCCTTCTTCTGCAGATCGTAAGACGATTCGCGGAGCGTTCGTGTGGATACCGTAGAGACGCAGTCGGTTTGTATTGCGTTGGAGATTCGAGGCGCAGTCGATTTCAGACTCTCGTTTTCATATTCGGTATAATCTCTAAACCTCTTAATTAATTGATTTTTCGCATGGATCCTGTTTTAGGGTTTCGGAAATTGCTTTAAAATTTTAATTTCCGCTGTACGTTTCTGTGCCGAAACCCTACAGGTTATTCCAACAGAATAATAAATAATGGAATCAGGTCCGGCGTAAACGCACAGACAGGATATTCCGACAGAATAATAAATAATGGAACCAGGTCCGGCGTAAACGCACAGACAGGATATTCCGACAGAATAATAAATAATGGAACCAGGTCCGGTGTAAAACACACAGACAGAATGTTTCAACAGAATAATAGAAGAATGTCACCAAGTATAGGGTAGACCGCGTATACAGGTTATTCCAACAGAATAATAAGAAATGGAATAACAACAGTTCTCTTCATGAATAAGAAAGAATAACACCCCTTACCGTTTTAAAGAAGAGCTGAAATAAGAAAGTAGTTAAGTAGCAGAATACTCTTCTTCTCTCTCTCTATAGTTTCTCTCTTTAGAGTTCAGTGAATTCGTAAGAAATAATGAAGGAATGAGCTGCTATTTATAGAAAATAGAATGCATAGTAACTAATCCATGAACGGTCCAGATTGATTACTTTAATCTGACGGTCCATATTTAAAGAAAAATTTTTTAAATAAAATAAAATATATTCTATTTATAGAATAACTTTAATAAAGTATTTTGTTTTATATAAAAAGATGTTTCTGTTTTATTACGTTGATAATACGAATAAAACAAAACGTCATTATCGCTAAATAATTCATATTATTAACTGACAATAATGAAATCAAACTGAGTGACTTCTCACATAAGCATTAATAATCAATACATGTGCTACTATGCAACCACACGTATTACTGTACTTTTACTACCGAGTAGTTTAACAGTAACAATGGTAAAACTTTCGCCGTTATTTTTAATAAAATATTTTTGTCGTTTTTTCAATCTGACAATAATTCTGTTGTGGGGTCCACCAATGATTGTGCCGTTGTACGAATATTCCCTGTTAAAACGAATATTCCCCGACCAATCGAATATTATATAACAACTTGCATACTTTACAAAATTTATAAATATGACCCACAACTATAATATTATATCAAATTAACTCCATAATATTTAAAAATGATATTTATAGAAAATTCGTCTTTATTTATAAAAGTTGGGGTCTTACAATCTCCCCTTCTTATGAAATTTCGCCCTCGAAATTAGGGTACGTACCTGGTATGTCGAAGAGGTAAGGATACCTTGATTTCATTTCAGATTCTAACTCCCAAGTCATTTCCTCAACATCGTGGTTTCTCCAAAAAACTTTGACTTGAGGTATAACCTTGGAGCGTAGAATATGTTCCTTCTTATCCAAGATTTGAACAGGAACTTCTTCATACGTCAAATTCTCCGCTATTTCGTCCGATTCTAACTCAATAATGTGGTTCGGGTCTTCCACATATTTGCGTAACATGGATATGTGAAAAACGTTATGAACACGAGACATACTTGACGGTAAAGCGAGTCTATAAGCCACAGTTCCTACTCGATCGAGGATTAAAAATGGACCGATGAATCGAGGATTGAGCTTTCCTCTCTTTCCAAATCTCGTAACTCCTTTCCATGGAGCAACACGCAAGAACACATGATCTCCTACATCAAATTCCACGTCTTTTCGATGAAGATCAGCATAACTCTTTTGTCGATCTTGTGAGGTTTTTATACGTTGTCGGATCGTTTGAATCTTTTCTGTAGTCATACGTACCAACTCCGGTTTCAACAACGTTGCTTCACCCACCTCATCCCAACATACTGGAGAACGACATTTTCTTCCATACAATGCTTCGAATGGAGCCATGCCAATACTTGCTTGATAACTGTTGTTGTAGGAAAACTCCACCAATGGTAAGAACTTGTCCCAACTTTCCTTGAAGTCAAAGACACAGAGTCTTAATAGATCTTCAAGAGTTTGAATAGTCCTCTCTGATTGTCCGTCCGTCTGAGGATGATATGCTGAACTAAATCGTAAATTCGTGCCCATAGCTTTTTGTAAACTAACCCAAAATCGTGAAGTGAATCTTGGGTCTTGGTCAGAAACTATGGATACTGGCATACCATGCAGTCTTACAATCTCGTTTATGTACATACGAGCAAGACGTTCAAGTGTATAAGTTTCTCGTATCGGTAAGAAATGAGCAGACTTGGTCAATCTATCAACAATGACCCAAATCGCATCAATACCTTGAGAAACCCTAGGAAGACCGGTAACGAAATCCATGGTAATGTGCTCCCACTTCCATTCTGGAATTTCAAGTGGTTGCAATGGACCTTTTGGTACTTGATGCTCCGCTTTGACTCGTTGACAAGTTAGACACCTTGAGATAAACAACGCTATCTCTCTCTTCATATTGCTCCACCAAAATGTATGACGAAGTTCATGATACATTTTGATACTTCCAGGATGGATTGCAAACGGTGTGTTCTGCGCCTCTATCATGATTTCATACTTTAAATCAGGGTTGTTAGGAATACAAAGTCTGGAGTTGACTCGAAGTATGCCTTCTTCATCGATTCTTGCTTCCGGTATAGCACCTTCTTGCACTTTCTTCCTCATACGCATCAGCTCCAGGTCTGTAGCTTGAGAAACTTTAACTCTATCGATTAAAGTTGGTTCTACTCGTATATTCACCATCATCACATGGGTCCCTGGAGTCTTTAACTCTATCTCCATCCTTTGCAAGTCACACAAAATAGGTCTTTGTGTCGACAATATCGCACTCGTACTTGCATATGATCTTCTACTCAATGCGTCAGCTACCACGTTCGCTTTTCCTGGATGGTATTAAATGGTATGATCATAATCTTTCAACAGTTCAAGCCAACGTCGTTGTCGCATGTTAAGTTCCTTTTGAGTGAAGAAATATTTAAGGCTTTTATGATCCGTAAAGATCTCCACCTTCTCCCCATACAAGTAATGCCTCCAAATTTTAAGTGCAAAGACAACAGCTGCCAACTCTAGATCATGAGTAGGATAATTCCTCTCATATTCCTTGAGTTATCTTGATGCATAGGCTATGACTTTTTAATGTTGCATGAGAACGCATCCCAACCCTTCGCTCGAAGCATCACTGTAGATGAAAAATCCCTCCGAGCCAGATGGTATTGTTAGAACAGGTGCTGAAATGAGTCTCCTCTTGAGTTCTTAAAAACTCTGCTCACATTCTTCGCTTCAACCGAACTTTGTATCTTTCCGAGTCAGCTGAGTTAATGGAGTAGCGATTCGAGAAAATCCTTCCACGAATCTCCGATAATAACCAGTTAAACCAAGAAAGCTACGTACTTCGGTCACTGATTTAGGTTGCTCCCAGCTTTGAATAGCTTCAATTTTTGCCGGGTCAACCGATATTCCACGACTTGATACTACGTGCCCCAGGAATGCTACCTCCTCCAACCAGAACTCGCATTTCTTCAACTTGGCATAAAGCTTGTATTCACGAAGCTTTTGGAGTACTAGCCTCAAGTGTTGCTCATGATCTTCACGGCTTTTGGAATAAATAAGGATGTCATCAATAAAGACGACCACAAAGTGATCCAAATATTCCTTGAATACCCGGTTCATCATATCCATGAAGGTAGCAGGAGCATTAGTCAATCCAAAGGACATGACTAGAAACTCATAATGCCCGTACCGAGTTCTGAAAGCCGTCTTTGGAATATCCTCAGTTCTAACGTTCAGCTGATGATATCCAGAACGAAGATCGATCTTTGAAAAGAATTGTGCTCCTTGCAACTGGTCAAACAGGTCATCAATACGTGGCAATGGGTACCTATTTTTAATGGTGACATGATTCAACTCCCGATAATCAATACAAAGTCGCATACTTCCATCTTTCTTCTTCACGAATAGCACATGAGCACCCCAAGGAGAAGTACTAGGACGAATAAAGCCAATGTCTAACAATTCCTGCAGTTGGATCTTTAACTCCTGAAGTTCAATAGGAGCCATTCGATATGGGGCTTTGGAAATGGGTTTTTTACCGGGTTCAAGGTCGATACAAAATTCAATTTCACGCTCTGGAGGTAGGCCAGGAAGTTCTTCAGGGAATACGTCAGGGAATTTATTAACAATAGAAATATCATTCAAAACTGACGTATTTTTATTTAGATCCGTGACATGAGCTAAGAAAGCTTGACATCCGTTTTACAATAAACGAATAGCTTTATGGCTTGAGATGACAACGATTGATTTTAGTGGTTTGGTTGCTTGAATTCGCATAACAGGTCGATTAGGAATATGAAAGCTAACAACCTTACGAAAACAATCAATTTTTGTATGATGAGTAGTTAACCAATTAATCCCTAGAATCACGTCAAATGCAAGTATCTTTAATGAAATCAGATCGACAGGTAATGTGTGGGTACCAACTTGAACCAAACAAGACTTATAAACCGTAGATGTAATGAAGGTTTCTCCCAATGGAGTTTCAACAGATAAGTCAAAGTCTAATTTCTCCGGAATCAAATTTAATCGATGAGCGCAAGTAGGAGAAATAAAAGAATGGGTAGAACCGGTATCAAATAAAGTATAGACTTCGTTAGAGTTTATGATAAGCTTACCCGTGATGACCTCATTCGGGTTCCTTACTTTCTGGGAGGTCACAACAAACACTCTCCCTTGCACTACCGGTTTTAACTTTTCTGGGACGACCTTTGGTTTCTCCATCTTGGCTGAACTTGTTTTTGGTAAACGATAAAATCGAGCTAAATGACCTTCTCTTCTACAATTATAACATGCTTTAGACGGCATCGCGCAGTTTGGACTGATGTGCCCCTCCCCTCCGCATTTGAAATATATGATAGGTGGTCGTTCTCCTTCCTTAACAACGGGTGCTGGTGCTAACGTCTTTCCATCATTGTTGAATCTCCTCTACTTGAAATGACCATTCTTATTGATTTGGCCCTGATTACCACCGAAGTGGTTACCATTTCTGGCCTGTTGATTCCCTCCACGCTTGTTGTCACCGCTTCGATGACTGCTCTCACTGGTATTATCATTTTGCCGACTGCTCTCTTTTGGTTGCGTTGACTCGTTATCGCGCTCCACTAACTGAGCCCTATTCACAACATCCGAATACAAACACAGTTTATGAGAAATAAGATGTTGACGTATCTCAGGTTTCAAACCTCGCAAAAATATTCGCGTCATTCGCTCTTCATTATCTACCAAGTGGGACGCAAACCGGGACAACTCAGCAAATTTAGCCTCATACTGCGACACGGTCATATTATTCTGCTCCAATTTGATGAACTCCACCTCCTTCATGTGACGAACACTTTCGGGAAAGTATTTGTCATTGAACAACTCTTGGAACTTCTCCCAAGACATCTTCAGTGCGGCAGGTTGAGTACGCTTAATCGATTACCACCAGTAATCTGCCTCTCCTCGCAACATAAAGGCGGCAAAGGGAACCTTTTGCTCCTCGGAGCATCCCAAGACATCAAATATCTTGGTAATCTGCTTTATCCATGTTTCCGCTATAAGCGGTTTTGGCTCTCCCTTAAACTCTGGTGGTCCCAGCTCCTTGAACTGTTTAGCGTTGACCGTCCGAGAGTTTTCAGTGTTTCCACCTATATTTTGGACAGGAGCCGCCCTCGCCTGCTGTTGCATGAACTGCATAAAGTTTCTGAACATTCCATCATTCATCATCTGGTCAGTGTTGTTGTTTGCATGAGGATTGTCACCTTCCTGCTGCACATTATCATGATTATTGATATGTGGTGAATCAACAGTCGCCTGTGCTCCATTGCTATTCTCAACATTCTCAGATGTCATTTTTAGATACTGCCACAAAATAAAAGTTAATTGATATGTCATATATTATCCTTATATTATGACCGACCAATTAAATACCAAGCAAATAAACATAGGTAGGTCATACTAGCGAAGGAATTCCCCGTCTCTCCCCTCCTAGTTCTATTCTCACATCTTAGCCAGGGATCATATCCCTAAGCTCTGATACCAACTGTGACGCCCCCAAAATTAGGTATACATCATCCATCTTGGGTCGTCAGATACATAGTACAGAATACAAATACAACTTACTAATACAACTGTCGTGTACAATACGACAAAACATAAACTGTGAGTTTGAATACAAATATTATCTTCTAGAGAGTATTCATACTCAAAAGGAGTCCTCATTACATTTATTAACACACTATTACATACAATAGTGAGGACTACTAACTAATACTATCATTCGAACCATCACTCCGTTTTCCGACTTGCCCCAGCTACGTTCTCATTTCCTGAAGAGAGCAGTGAAAGAAAGGGTGAGCTCAACTT
The DNA here is from genome assembly GCA_016801055.1 of Panax notoginseng. Taxonomy (NCBI): domain Eukaryota; kingdom Viridiplantae; phylum Streptophyta; class Magnoliopsida; order Apiales; family Araliaceae; genus Panax; species Panax notoginseng. Next base: position 203,780,618 of record CM029017.1, read on the forward strand.
GCCCAGTAAGAAATATTATGACTAAGATAATGTAGAATAAATTATCATTAGCCTTCAACAATGTTAAACTGATAAAATATAATAGACATCAAGTTTAACTGCAGCGGAACAAGCAATCCATTAAAAGAGTCAAGTAGAAAATAAACTCTACTATCTTTTATGATTTAAAAGGTTTTTCAACACTGTTATCGCTGGGACTCAGCTTAATAAAATAATCCACATCATCGAATCACCCCTGTACTACGGCCAAGGATATTCGTGTATTCATTAATGGTCATGATCATGCCAACAACTGTCCATCAATGCACTACGGGCCAATGAGGACTTTTACCACATCATTTGTAACATTACGGTCATGATTATACCGAATAATCCCTGGTCATAATCATACCAAGTCCATCTATGCACTATAGGCCACAGATGACTTTTAACATTTTATAAACATGAGGATGATGACAATGATATAAGAATTCAATAAAACAAGTTCAAGAATTAATTTATCCAAGAATTAACGACGTCCAAATTGTCAACATGATACTGCTTTGTGGAGTAAAATTCAAGAATGTTTAGAAGAATATTTTTATGAAAAGATACTGGATGAAACGCAATTATCAAGGATATTCCACAAATTTCATGGAGTATAGAAGTTAAAACTTAACCAACTGAGTACAATAAAGAATGGAATAACAAAAGGAATCACCATGCATGCGATAGACCGCACAGACAGGTTATTCCAACAGAATAATAAATAATGGAACCAGGTCCGGCGTAAACGCACAGACAGGATATTCCGACAGAATAATAAATAATGGAACCAGGTCCGGTGTAAACGCACAGACAGGATATTCCGACAGAATAATAAATAATGGAACCAGGTCCGGTGTAAAACACACAGACAGGATGTTCCAACAGAATAATAGAAGAATGTCACCAAGTATAGGGTAGACCGCGTATACAGGTTATTCCAACAGAATAATAAGAAATGGAATAACAACAGTTCTCTTCATGAATAAGAAAGAATAACACCCCTTACCGTTTTAAAGAAGAGCTGAAATAAGGAAGTAGTTAAGTAGCAGAATACTCTTCTTCTCTCTCTCTATAGTTTCTCTCTCTAGAGTTCAGTGAATTTGTAAGAAATAATGAAGGAATGAGCTGCTATTTATAGAAAAATAGAATGCATAGTAACTAATCCATGAAAGGTCCAGATTGATTACTTTAATCTGACGGTCCATATTTAAAGAAAAATCTTTTAAATAAAATATAATATATTCTATTTATAGAATAACTTTAATAAAGTATTTTGTTTTATATAAAAAGATGTTTCTGTTTTATTACGTTAATAATACGAATAAAACAAAACGTCATTATCGCTAAATAATTCATATTATTAACTGACAATAATGGAATCAAACTGAGTGACTTCTCACATAAGCATTAATAATCAATACCGTGTGCTACTATGCAACCACGCGTATTACTGTACTTTTACTACCGAGTAGTTCAACAGTAACAATGGTAAAACTTCCGCCGTTATTTTTAATAAAATATTTTTGTCGTTTTCTCAATCCGACAATAATTTCGTTGTGGAGTCCACCAATGATTGTGTCGTTGTACGAATATTTCCTGTTAAAATGAATATTCCCCGACCAATCGAAAATTATATAACAACTTGCGTACTTTGCAAAATTTATAAATATAACCCACAACTATAACATTATATCAAATTAACTCCATAATATTCAAAAATGATATTTATAGAAAATTCGTCTTTATTTATAAAAGTTGGGGTCTTACACACGAAATAGACTAAGATAACTTAATCTAAGTATGAACTCGGAGAACATATAGAGATAACAGTCGATTAATCCTCAAAATAACAAAAAATGTACCGTTTCGTATTTGCACCGGCCTAAGTGAGACATAACATCCAATAACAGTCCCAAACTGGGGACTGTTCGACATTCACCCCTATTGAGTGTATGTCAAACGGGTTTCTAAGTTTCAAAGTATAGTACATAGTTTAAGAGAATTTATGTGGAATCTCTACTTGAGTCGGCAACCGGAAAAAAAAAGGGTTGTAGTTCCTGTTGTGTCCTATACTCGAATAATAAAGTTAATTCAATTACTGCAAACATTCCTCACTGTTCCATCATAACAGATGACAACATCCCGAAGGAGTTCCATTAAGCTATTGAACAAAGTTTCAGCTTAAGCAACCCTCTAGATGAACGAACGATCACTTCTCTGCTAGGAATGAACCATCTCCCCATATGGGTCCAATCCATGATATAGACAACTTCTCACCACTCCGAATTCCTCAAATGGACAGTTCTCATACAAGAGATGAGACATCCTGTGAGAACTACCCGTCTGAGGAATTCAGAGTGGTGAGAAGTTGTTTATATCATGGATTGGACCCATATGGGGAGATGATCCAATCCTATGGGAGAAGTGATTGTTCGCTCATTTAGAGGGTTGTTTAACCTAGAACTTTGTTCAACAACTTACTGGCACTCCTTCTGGATGTTGCCATCTATTATGATGGAACAGTGAGGAATGTCTGCAGTAATTTAATTACCTTTATTATTCGAGTATAGGACACAAACAGGAACTACGACCCCTTTTTTTTTAATTGTTGCCGAGGAACCGGTTGGAGTACTATTTAGCTGCAACTATTATGTCGAAACTTGCATACAAGAAAGAGTACATATATGTAGGGAGAGTATTATTGCATTTATATATTGAAAATTGTGGCAAACTAAGCAAATGCTACTTAGTTTATTTTGCCAATGATAATAAACTAAGTAAGTGGTACTTAGTTTATGAGAATTGTTATTTGGAATATATAGAGATTACTGTTCGACATTCATTCCTACTTGTCAAACGGGTTTCTAAGTTTCATATTATAGTACATATATGTATATATATACATATAATACTTAATTATTTAGTTTATTGAAAATTGTGGCAAACTAAGCAAATGCTACTTAGTTTATTTTGCCAATGAAAAACTAAGTAAGTGCTACTTAGTTTTTGAGAATTGTTATTTGGAATATATATGAAGACTACTATTAAATTATTTTATTTTATTTTATAAAATTTAATTGTATTTATTATTGTATTTTATTTTATTTTAAATTTAATTTAATTTAAATTATGGTACTTAAATTAAATTTATTTTATTTTATTACATTTTAAAATATTTTTTATTAAATTTAATTTATTTATTAAATTAAATCAAATTTGTTTTGTTTTATTAAATTTAATTTAATTAAGTATTTTATTTTATTTTATTTTATTTTGTATTACATTATATTATCTAATTTTTAAAATTTATTTAAGTTTATTATTATAATTTCTTTTATTTGTTTAATTTTTTAATTAATAAATATTATATTATCTAATTTTTAAAAATTATATTATAGTATATTATATTAACTTATTTTTAAACTTCACTTATACATTTTTTATAATTTTATAATTTAATTTAATTAAATTTAATATACATTAATTTATTTTGTATAATATTATATTATATTTTAAAATTTTTTATTAAATTAATTATTATTATTTTTATTTAATTTAATTATTATTAATTTTTTATATTATCATATATTAAATAATTTTTTACATTTATTTTGTCTAATAAACTAAATTAAATTAAATTTATTTCATTTTATATTAAATTAATTAAATAATACATACATATATTTGTACGTATCACAAAATTTTCAATTGCAGATTTCTGACAGATATTCCGTTGGGAATTCCATGGGAAATATCAAATATCACATTCTTAATTATACATTGATATACATATATTATGATCCAAACACTGTAATTATTATGACCCAAACACTGTAATTGCACAAATAAATCACAATTTTAGCAACATGCATTCACTTGCAGAATTGAAGTCAAATAATCCCAATTTGCATCATGAACAACTTTCGCAAAATCAACAACTTTAACAAAATAAATTTCATAACAGAAATGAACCCAATTTCAGCAAATTAAAATATAAAACCCAATTTCTGATACAATAACTCCAAAATTATTCTCAGTAACACATGAATTAAAGGAGGAGCATTTAGGATTTCTTACCTTGAATTAAAGGAGGATAAACGAGGAAGAGAAAGGAGGAGCTAGGAGCTGGGGGTGGGTGGGGTATCGAGACAGGGCTGGGGTGGGGGATCGGGGGAGAGGGACCAGTGGGGGTACCGGGGCAGTGTGGGGGGACCGGGGGAAGGGAGTGGGGGTACCGGAGCAGGGTGGGTCCGAAGACCGGGGGGCGCAGTGGGGGAAACGGTGGCGGTGGCAGTGGCAGTTAGACCTGGCAAACGGGCCCAAAGCTCGCGGGCCGGGCCAGCCCGCCCGCCCGCCAAAACCCGGGCTTTGGGCCGTTGTTTTTAAGCCCATGAAAACCCGGGCCTTTTTGGCCCGGCCCGTTTTTGGCCCGGCCCGCGGGCGCCCGCCCGCCCGCCAACAATTAATTTTTTTTTTTAATAAAGTGTTAGGTTGTGAGGCTTGAACACAAGACTTGTAAGTAAATAAATAAGAGTTCAAACCAACTGAGCTACAACAACTATTTGTTTTTAATGTAATCTTCAATATATTGTAACTATAATTGAAAATTAATTAATAATACTAATTTATAATACTATTACAATTTTAATTAATTGAGATATGTAGTTAATGTATGTAATTAATTAATCGTGTTTGTTTGTATTATTGTTTATTATTAATTACTTTATTATTTTTAATATTTATTATTATTATTTTTGGTGTAACAAAGAGTTTGCAAAAAAAAAAAAATTTAATGGCCGAAGCCCGCGGGCCGGCCCGCGCCCGCCCGCCACGGGCTGGCCATTTTCAGCCCACCAAAACCCAGGCCTTTTTGGCCCGGCCCGCCGTTGGCACGGCCCGGCCCGGCCCTCCCGTTTGCCAGGTATAGTGGCAGTGGCAGGGGGAAGGGGAAGGGGAAGGGGAGGGGGGACCGGTGACTAAATGGGTGTGGGTGTGGGTGGGGGCGGGGGGGATGAGAGAGGCTAGGGAAGGAGAGTGAGAGAGAATGAGTGAGAGAGAATGAGAGAGAGATCAGATAAATCGAGCGTCTGAAATGAAAAGGCAGAAGATGAAAAGTTTATATTTGTTATATCCGACGGAATATCCGTCGGTAATAAGTCCCTCGAACATAACTTAACTTCGACGAAATATCCCTCGGACTTAACGGTTATTCGTCGAAACTACTTTTCGCGGTGGCGCGAAATTTGGCGCAAACTGGAGAGTTCTAAGGTCGACGGAATTCCGTCAAAATTATGGTATTTTCGAGGGAATTATATCCGACGTATTATTCCCTCAGACATAATCCTATTTCGACCGAATATAATCCGTCGAGTATACGTCCGTCAGAATTAGTCGGTTTTCTTGTAGTGTATCGAAACTAGGTCCCTCGGACATAATTTAAATACGAGAAAATTCTGTCAGAAATAGAAGGTCGCTTTGAGCGCCAAGCTTCCAGCGAGTGTGAAAACTAAACTCGACGAAAATTGGTTAAAGTCGACGGACTTTCCATCGAGGATAAAGTAATTGCAAGGGAGTTAGTTCCGACGGAAGTTCCATCAGAAATAACTAATAAAACGTAATTAAATCAGATTTCATTTCCTTACAACAGCACCATCTCTCACACTCTCAGTCACATCTCTTTCTCACTCTCATCTCTCGTTTCCTTCGGCCACCACTGTTCCTCCACTCTCTGTTCGCTCCGTCCCAACCATTGTCGTCGTCACCGCCGGTGTTGTTGCCTCCGTTCCACTCCAATCCACTCCACGTACGCTCATCTGTTCTCTCCCTTTAGGTAGAATCAAACCTAATTTTCAAGGTAAGTATGTTCAATGATTTTTATTGAGCTGCAACATAAGATTATTTGGTATTGATTTGGGTATGAAATTTCATAGGTCTGAAATTTGGTTATTGATTTAGGTCTGAATTTAGTATTAGAATGTGCATATTGGTTTGAAATTGTTGTAGTTTTTTTATTGATATTATTAGAACTACTTAAATTTTTGGTCTGAAATTGGTCAATATGTGTCTGTAATTGGTCAATATGTAGTTGGTCTGAAATTGGTCTATTTGGGTTTGAGGGTTTGAAATTGGTTAATTTTGTCTAGTAATTGGTCTGAGTGCCTGAAATTAGTGAATTTACATGTGCAATTTATGATATCATGTCATGCCCTGACTTTACTATATGTACAATTTATTTTTGATATCATTCTGAAATTGGGATAATTTTGGTATGTTGCTGAAATTCGGTTTCAATTGAATAATGTATTTATTTCCGACGAAATTTCTTATGAAACTTTCTGCTGGAATTATAGAAGGTAATAAATAAATCAATACTTAACTATATTTGTTATTTCTCTGACATAATTCCTGACAGAATTTCTGTCAAAATTGTTCAAATCCAAAATTTGTGGACCCTACATGTTTATATATTATTTAATTAGTCTTTCAATACTAAAATAAACTAAGTAACATTTACTTTGTTTCTTACTACTAAATAATTAAATTAATTAATAAAAATATAATTAAATTATTTTTTTAACTATTTATTTATTAGTCTCTTTAATTCTCTCTCTCTCTCTCTCACACACACACACACACACACACACACACACACACACACACACACACACACACACACATATATATATATATATATATATATATATATATATTGTGACGCCCCCAAAATAGGTATACAACACCCATTCTGAGTCGCCAAATACATGGTACAGAAAGCAAACTACAACTTCAATAATACAATTATCGTGCAAAATACGACAACACATACTGTGAGTTTAAATACAAATATTATCTTCTAGACAATATCCACACTCAAATAAGTCCTCATTATAATTATTCAAACACTATTTTACAGAAATAGTGAGGACTACTAAAACATCTTTCTAGAACCATCACTCCATACCCCGACTAGATCCTGCTATGTTCTCACATCCTGAGAAGAAAAATGGAACAAAAAAAAAAGGGGTGAGCTCAACTAGCCCAGTAAAGAATATTATGACTAAGATAATATACAATAAATTATCATTAGTATTCAACAGGGAAAAATCTAATAGAATATAATCGACAACAAGTTTTAGATCAACAACTGCAGCGGAAACAACAAACCATTAGAAGAGTCAAGTAGAGAATGAATTCTACTATCTTCTAAGATTTAAAAGTCCATCATCAATATTTTATCCCTGTAACATCAACTAATAATCATCTTTATCTAAATATTCATCTTTGCACTACAGGCCAAAGATATTCATTTGTATCACCTGTCAGTCATGTTCATCTCAACACCTGTTCATCTTTGCACTACAGGCCAAAGATATTCATCAAGTAATCATACATCTTTGCATTACAGGCCAAAGATATTCAGTAGTATCATCATTTAGGACTGAGGATGATGAAAAATATTTTAAAGAAAACGAATCCAGTGAGATAAAATAACAAATATTAGGGATTCGTATTACAGTTTATCCAAGTTCAATAATACCCCATAATAACCAATTTTTGAAGCAGAATTCAAAAATAAAGATCAAAATATGGATACAATCAAAGATAGTAACCATAATAGACAACTTGGATAAAAAGAAAAAAATTTATTTTTCGGTGAATAGTGTCGTATTCGTGAATAGTACCGTATACGTGAATAGTAATCCCGACACAAAAAATTCTAAATTTGATAAAAAATTCATATAAATATTTCGACATAATGATATTGAAGAAAATATCATTTAAGAAGAGGATAATATCACTTACCTCAAAATATTAGTACTTCTGGTCGGAATACCAGTATAAGGCTGAAAGAAACTTGCTCTGATGAATAGAAACTCTCAAAGTATCTAAATACTCACAAAATACACTCAATAATCTAGAGAGAGAAAGAGAGAAAACTTGTTTCTGGTGTGATTTTCAATTCTAACTTAGCCCTTTATTTATAGGAAAATGTTAGCACGCCGAAGCAGACTTAACCTGCAACCTGATGGCTTTACCTGCTACTATTCAAGCCTACCACAATAGAATAAAAATCTCAGCACATTTCTTCACCAACAAAGAGTGGGGCCCACCAATTCTAGAATTTTCCACCAAAATGATAAACTCCGAAAATTCAACAATTTCTGAATCAGTCATCTCATAAAATTTATAATAAATCATACGTTCATTTTTAACGGTTCAAAATTTGTGGACATATACTCAACTTATATATGTATAACATATCCAAAAATTTCCACGATCCAACGGTCGGATTAAAAATTATAACCCCCGCAAAATATCTCAAAAACCTTGATTTGATTTTTAATACCTCCATTCCGATAAAAATACTGATAAAAACCTCAACATTAACTCCTTCATTTTTAACCACAAAAATATATCCCTCATTTATATCCACATAAAATAAATATTTCCTTATCATATGAATCAATAATTAATTATTCATAAATAATATTACAGAATCACATTTATGACAACCAGGCCGTTCCCAGGAAAGAGGGGTCTTTCCAATAAGGATTTCTCCTTACTGGCGCGCAATTAGATGACCAAACCTCTCCTTAGACAGAACTTTCTAGACATTGCCAATAATGTTATCTAATAATATTATTCAAATAATATGAATTATTGATCTGATAATGGAGAATACTGTGCTGCAACAATTATTGAAACAACAATAATATAAAATATCAATGCAGCAATTATTAAATCAATAAAATAAAATATTGAACAATAACTACTGTAACAATTATTGAGTAGTGCCTTCTTACGTAAGAATCAATAATTGGTACAATACCGTGTGCTACTGTATTTTAATCACCGGGTATTCCAACAGTATTAATGGTAACAACTACGCCGTTATTTATAAACAACTTATACTTGTCGTTTTCTTCATCCAGTCGCTTTCCGTTATGGGGCCCACACAAGGCTGCGCCGTCGTACGAATATTCCCTGACAGCAAGAATATTCCACGACCAAACGAATATTCCCCGACAAAATGAATATTTTATAACCACTTGCTTATTTTGCAAAATTTGCACATTTCACCCATAACCAAAGTATTATATCAAATTAACCCCTTATTATTCACAATAATATTTAGAGAAATTTTGATTTTATTCATTAATAAGTTGGGGTCTTACATATATATATATATATATATATATATATATATATATATATATATATATACGAACTAATGATTTATATTTTTAGTTATATTAACACGGGCTGGGGATGCAAAGTATGGTGGTGGGGGCGATGACGAGCGGGGGTACGACGACGCTTATTTTCATACAACCAGAGCAGCAACGTCGTCCACCCCTTCCCGATGATTCTCCTCCTACTAGTTTATAGTTCATTTGTATAGATTTTATTCATTAAATTGTAGTTCATTTGTACATATTGTAAAAAAATGTACTTTAGTTGAGTTTGTACTAGTTTCGTAAATTATATTGTATAATTTATGTAGCATTAGTGTATATTTGTTATTGTTGATAAGTTAGTTCATATTGACACTTGTTCGCTTGGTGTATGTACCTGTTTGATGAGATAAAAAATGTTTTTATTGTTATGTTGTATGTGAAATATATTATTGTATGTGTTGTTGGGATAAAGCAGGTATAAAAACGACAAAAATTTCGTCAGAATTAAGACATTTGATTTATTTTAAAAAATACATGTCTGACGAAAAATAATTATTTTCAACGAAAATTTCATCCTCCTTAGAGCCAATCTTAACTGACACGTGGACCCATTTTAAATTGACAGAAACAGTTCGTTGGAACTAATCCGTCGACCTTAATACGATTCCGATGACAATATATAATTTCATTGACAATAGGTAGTTTCGACAGAATTGTCGATGAACTTAATTACAACGGCCTTTATAATGACGACATTAATTGTCGACAGAAAATTCCGTCAAAAATAATGTAATTTCGACAAAATAGACTTATATCCGACGAAATAGTCCGTCAGAATTATACCTTTTTCTTGTAGTATAAGTCATTAACGGTTTAACCGGTAGATATTGCTATATCTACATAGATCTAGATATAATACAAAGTTTACAAAGTAAATGGACCAAAGTGAGTGTTTTTCACCTTGGGGAGCGAAGAAACAAGCTTCTTTCGTCTTGGATTCGATATATTCAACTATATATGCTAAAACCTTACAATATATGAGATAGATTAGATACAAAGATGATGTTAGAATGTTGAAATCTGAGCTTTCTCTAGACCCGATCCTCCCCCCTCTCTCTAAAATCTTCCAACTTCTCCTTTTCCTTTTTTTTTCAAATGAGCTACTGGGCTTGGTTTAAAGGCCTCCTGGTCAGTCTTAAGCATACATGGTCCATCCGCAGGTATACTTGCGACTGCCCCTGGTAGGCCCCACTATCTCAAAATTCATGCAGCAAAGTCAATTTTTGAGTTGTCCACTAAAACGATCATAACTCTTAATCTGCGAGGAGTTAGGCACTATAAGAAAAAGGGTTATTTTCGACGGAATATTCTGTTGGATTTAAGTAAAATCCGTCGAAGATAGATTAAGTCCGACGGAATATTCAGTCGACAATTCGGTCGGATATAGACGCGTCAAAATTAAATTCGTCGATCTTTCACTCGATCTTATTAAATCCTGACGGAGGTAACCTCAATGGATTATTCAGTCGGACTTAATACAATATCGACGGATGTGTGTTCCGTTGGCATTGATCTGTCGAAGTTATTGTGCCACATGGCATCATTACACACATCTGGTGTAGCTTAAAGTTGACGGAATATTCAGCTGGACTTACTGCATTATCAACGGATGTTGTTCCATCAAAATTGTTTGGTCAAAGTTCCCAACATCGTGGCAGCTGTAATGGCATTTATTGCTACTTAAAATTGGGATTTTCAGTCGGAGTTACCTTATTCCGTCGAGAATAAGGATTTTTTTTGAATGTTTTTTTTTGTTTTTGCAATATTGAGAGTTTTAATCCACATTTAACATGTTCACAAACAACTCGTAAATTTTAACAAACCTATAAACCCAACACCACATACAACATATATGACAATACATGTAAACCTATTTATGTTCCCAACATCACATACAACATAACTATAACTATCTAACAAAATTTAATAACTAACTTTTGTTCACATAAAAGTCTAATATGAATTACCAAGGTCAACAATAATAAAAAATACTGTAATGTTCCATAATATATACAAAAATGACATGTAATTACAAGGTTTAAACTACAATACATCAAACATCTATTAAACAAATAAAATTTACATCCCATTAAGCTAAACTAAAGTAAAGATGAATAAAATATGTATAAACCATCTACAAAACTAAGTCATCGAGTAGTACTACCCCCGGTGTGAGGAGGATCATCGAATAGGCGATCTACATATTTGCAGGTTAATGGAATGATATATGTACTATAAAATGTTTTGTCGTAATTAATTATAACTATTGAGTTTATTTAGGATAATGTCAAACTAAACGATCTATTGAGTGTATTGAAGAGAGAGTATTATTGAATTTATTGAAGATTGTGGCAAACTAAGCAAATGCTACTTAGTTTACTAAAATTTCTAATAAGTGTACTGCATGTGTCAAACATATTTAGTTTACTTTAACTGTGTAAAACTAAGCAAATACTACTTAGTTTAGTAAGGTCATAAGTATTTACATGTGTCAAGCATATTTAGATATAATTTTGTTGTGGAACACTAAGAAAATACTACTTGGTATTTATTTTATTTTTATTTCATTTTAGTTTATTTGTTTTATTTTTATTTTGTTTTAGTTTATTTTTTTTATTATAATTTATTTTATGTTAAATTATTTTATTATTTTATTTTGTTTTATTTTATTTTATTTTGTTTTGCTTATTTTTTTTAATTGGCAATTTTTTTTATTTTTTTTATTTTATAAATAATATTTTATTATAATTTATTTCAATTTATTTTATTTTGTTTTAGTATACTGTATTTTATATTGTATTATTTTATTTATAATTTATTTAAGGTAAATTAAATTAATTTAATTAAATTTATTTGAATGTATTATATTACTATATATTATATTATTTAATTTAATTTAATTACAATTAAATTATTTATTTTATTTTATCTTAATTATGTTATTTGATTTTATTATTTTATATTATCTTATCATACAAAATATAATTTAAATTTAGTTTATGTTATAATATTATTTATTTTTGTAGTAATTTGAAACTAAGTAAATTCTACTTAGTTTAATTTCAATTGATTTTATTAGTGGGAAATTAAGTACATGCTACTTAGTATATTTTAATATTGGAAACTAAATAAAATACATAAATAAAATAAAGCAGGGTCCGTAGATTTTGCAATTGAAGAAATCTGATAGAAATTCTGTCGAGAATTCCGTCGAAAATAGCAAATATACCAAGATTTCACAATACCATTACAAATACTAACCAACAAGTGTATATAATTCAACAATACAACTCAATACATGACTAACATCAGCCTCAAACAAATTATGAACATGCAAATTGCACAAATTAAACCTAAAGTGAATAATGATTAGATTCATAGCTAAAATCAGTAACATACAACTGCCATTACACAAGTATAACATAAAATTCAGACTAACATATAAGGGTGTAAACGAACCAAGTCGATTCGAGTATTGAATTGCTCAGATTTGGTTCACAAAATTTATCGAGTATAAAATAAGGTTTGATTGAGGCTTCTTTATCTACCGAGTCGAGCATGATTCCGAATCGAGCCCGAGCAGTTTGAACTTTTCGAACGAATATTGTGACGCCCCCAAAATAGGTCCACACAACCCATTCTGAGTCACCAAATACATGGTACAGAAAACAACTACAACTTCATTATTACAATTATCGTGCAAAATACGACAACACATAAGCTTTGATTTTAAATATAAATATTGTCTTCTAGACAATATCCAAACTCAAATAAGTCCTCATTACAATTATTGATATACTATTTTATAAAATAATGAAGACTGCTAAAACAACTGAATTGAAACATCACTCTACACCTTGACTAGTTTCCACTATATTCTCGCCTCATGAAGAAAAATGGAACAAAAAGGAAAATGGTGAGCTCAACTAGCCCAGTAAAAAATATTATGACAAAAATAATATAAAATAAATTATCGTTAGCCTTCAATACATCAGATAAAATATAGTGGACAACTAGTTTTAGATCAATATTCGCAGCGGATATAACAATTCATTAGAAGAGTTAAGTAGAGAATGAAGTCTACTACCTTCTATGATTTAAAACTCCATCATCAATATTTTATCCCTGTAACATCAATCAATATACATCTTAAACCAAATATTCATCTTTGCCCTACGGGCCAAATATATTCATTTGTATCACCAGTTGGTCATGTTCATCTCAACACCTGTCCATCTTTACACTACGGGTCAAAGATATTCATCAGGTAATCATTCATCTTTGCACTACAGGCCAAAGATATTCAGTTATATCATCATTTAGAACTGAGGATGATGAAAAATATCTTTAAAAAATGAATCCAGTGAGATAAAAGGACAGAGATTAGGGATTCGTACTTTGATTTATCCAAGTTCAAAAATACTCCATAATAATTAATTATGGATCAAAATTCAAGAATGAAGATCAAAACATGGATAACCATAATAGACAACTTGGACAAAGAATTTTTTTTTTAATTTTTCTGTGAATAGTGCCGTATACGTGAATAGTATCGTATACGTGAATAGTAACTCTAACACGAAAAGGTAGAAATTTCATAAGAAAAATCATACTTCGTGAATAGTACTCGTGAATAATGCCGTATACTTGAAGAGTAACCTCGACAAAAAAAGGTAAAATTTTCATAATAAAACTCATACCAATATTTTGGCATAATGATATTTGTGACGCCCCCAAAATAGGTATACAACACCCATTCTGAGTCGCCAAATACATGGTACAGAAAGTAAACTACAACTTCAATAATACAATTGTCGTGCAAAATACGACAACACATACTGTGAGTTTAAATACAAATATTGTCTTCTAGACAATATCCACACTCAAATAAATCCTCATTACAATTATTCAAACACTATTTTACAGAAATAGTGAGGACTGCTAAAACATCTTTCTAGAATCATCACTCCATACCCCGACTAGATCCTGCTATGTTCTCACCTCCTGAGAAGAAAAATGGAACAAAAAGGAAAAGGGTGAGCTCAACTAGCCCAGTAAAGAATATTATGACTAAGATAATATACAACAAATTATCGTTAGTCTTCAACAGGGAAAAATCTGATAGAATATAATCGACAACAAGTTTTAGATCAACAACTGCAGCGGAAACAGCAAACCATTAGAAGAGTCAAGTAGAGAAAGAATTCTACTATCTTCTAAGATTTAAAAGTCCATCATCAATATTTTATCCCTGTAACATCAATTAATAATCATCTTTATCCAAATATTCATCTTTGCACTACAGGCCAAAGATATTCATTTGTATCACCAGTCAGTCATGTTCATCTCAACACCTGTTCATCTTTGCACTACAGGCCAAAGATATTCATCAAGTAATCATACATCTTTGCACTACAGGCCAAAGATATTCAGTAATATCATCATTTAGGACTGAGGATGATGAAAAATATCTTAAAGAGAACGAATCCAATGAGACAGAAGGACAAATAGTAGGGATTCGTATAACAGTTTATCCAAGATCAATAATACTTCATAATAATCAATTGTGAAGCAGAATTCAAAAATAAAGATCAAAACATGGATACAATCAAAGATAGTAACCATAATAGACATCTTGGACAAAAAGGAAAATTTTATTTTTCGGTGAATAGTGCCGTATTCGTGAATAGTACCGTATACGTGAATAGTGCCGTATACGTGAATAGTAACCCCGACACAAAAAGTTTCAAATTTGATAAAAACTCATATCAATATTTCAGCATAATGATATTGAAGAAAATAATATCATTTAAGAAGAAAATAATATCCCTTACCTCAAAATATCAGTACTTCTGGTCGGAATACCGGTATAAGGCTGAAAGAAACTTGCTCTGATGAATAGAAACTCTCAAAGTATCTAAATACTCACAAAATACACTCAATAATCTAGAGAGAGAAAGAGAGAAAACTTGTTTCTGGTGTGATTTTCAATTCTAACTTAGCCCTCTATTTATAGGAAAATTTTAGTAGGTTTGACCTGCAACCTGATGGCTTTACCTGCTACTATTCCCACCCACCACATTTGAAATATAATTCAGCACATTTCTTCACCAACCACAAGTGGGGCCCACCAATTCTAGAATTTTCCATCAAAATGATAAACTCCAAAAATTCAACAATTTCTGAACCAGTCATCTCGTAAAATTCATAATAAATCATACGTTCATTTTTAACGGTTCAAAATTTGTGGACATATACTCAACTTATATATGTATAACATATCCAAAAATTACCACGATCCAACGGTCGGATTAAAAATTATAACCCCCGCAATATATCTCAAAAACCCTGATTTTTAATACCTCCATTCCGATAAAAATACTGATAAAAACCTCAACATTAACTCCTTCATTTTTAACCACAAAAATATATCCCTCATTTATATCCACATAAAATAAATATTTCCTTATCATATGAATCAATAATTAATTATTCACAAATAATATTACAGAATCACATTTATGACAACCAGGCCGTTCCCAGGAAAGAGGGGGCTTTCCAATAAGGATTTCTCCTTACTGGCGCGCAATTAGATGACCAAACCTCTCCTTAGACAGAACTTTCTAGACATTGCCAATAATGTTATATAATAATATTATTCAAATAATATGAATTATTGATCTGATAATGGAAAATACTGTGCAGCAACAATTATTGAAACAACAATAATATAAAATATCAATGCAACAATTATTGAATCAATAAAATAAAATATTGAACAATAACTACTGTAACAATTATTGAGTAGTGCCTTCTTACGTAAGAATTAATAATTGGTGCAATACCGTGTGCTACTGTATTTTAATCACCGGGTATTCCAACAGTATTAACGGTAACAACTACGCCGTTATTTATAAATAACTTATACTTGTCATTTTCTTCATCCAATCGCTTTCCGTTATGGGGCCCACACAAGGCTGCGCCGTCGTACGAATATTCCCCGACAGCAAGAATATTCCACGACCAAACGAATATTCCCCGACAAAATGAATATTTTATAACCACTTGCTTATTTTGCAAAATTTGCACATTTCACACCATAACCAAAGTATTATATCAAATTAGCCCCTTATTATTCACAATAATATTTAGAGAAAATTTGATTTTATTCATTAATAAGTTGGGGTCTTACAACCTCCCCTCCTTATGAAATTTCGTCCTCGAAATTGACGTACGTACCTGATGTTTCAAAAAGGTGAGGATACCTCGCTTTCATTTCTGATTCCAACTCCCAGGTCATTTCTTCAATAGCATGGTTTTCTCCACAAAACCTTAACTTGTGGTATAACCTTCGTGCGTAGGACATGCTCTTTCCTATCCAAGATCTTAACAGGTACCTCCTCGTACGTTAAATCTTCAGCTATCTCGTCTGGTTCTAACTCAATAATGTGGTTCGGGTCTTTAACATATTTACGAAGCATAGATATGTGAAAAACATTATGAACACGAGACATGCTTGGAGGTAATGCGAGTCTATATGCCACATTTCCTATTCGCTCAAGAATCTCAAATGGACCAACAAATCTTGGATTGAGCTTTCCTCTCTTCCCAAATCTTGTAACTCCCTTCCATGGTGCAACACGTAACAATACATGATCCCCAATATTAAATTCCACGTCCTTCCGATGAAGATCCGCATAACTCTTTTGTCGATCCTGTGCCGTTTGTATACGTTGTCGAATCGTTTGGATCTTCTCTGTAGTAATGCGTACCAACTCTGGTCCCAACAATGTTGCTTCACCCACCTCGTCCCAGCATACTGGAGAACGACATTTTCTTCCATACAACGCCTCGAATGGAGCCACACCTATGCTCGCCTGATAACTGTTGTTGTAGGAGAATTCCACCAATGGTAGGTACTTATCCCAACTCCCTTTGAGATCTAGGACACAAAGTCTTAATAGATCTTCAAGAGTTTGAATAGTCCTCTCTGATTGTCCGTCCGTTTGAGGATGGTATGCCGAACTGAATCGTAAATCCGTGCCCATAGCTTTCTGCAAGCTAACCCAAAATCGTGAAGTGAATCTTGGGTCACGATCCGAAACTATGGATACTGGCATGCCATGCAATCTCACAATCTCGTTCACGTACATACTAGCAAGACGTTCAAGGGAATAAGTCTCACGTATCGGCAAGAAATGAGCGGATTTGGTTAATCTATCAACAATAACCCAAATCGCATCTATGCCTTGAGAAACCTTGGGAAGACCCGTAACAAAATCCATAGTAATGTGTTCCCACTTCCATTTCGGGATCTCAAGTGGTTGCAATGGACCCTTTGGCACTTGATGCTCCGCTTTACACGTTGACAAGTTAAACACCTCGAGATAAACTCCGCGATCTCTCTTTTCATATTGCTCCACCAAAATGTATGTCGAAGATCGTGATACATTTTGGTACTCCCAGGATGGATTGCAAACGGTGTGTTGTGTGCCTCCATCATTATTCTATGCTTCAAGTCAAAATCGTTAGGAACACAAAGTCTGGAGTTGACTCGAAGTATTCCTTCTTCATCGATTCTTGCTTCTGGAATAGCACCTTCTTGCACTTTCTTCTTCATACGCATCAGCTCCATGTCCGTAGCTTGAGCAGCTTTAACTTTATCGATTAAAGTCGGTTCTACTCGTATATTTGATATCATCATGTGGGTACTTGGAGCCTTCATCTCTATCTCCATCCTTTGTAAGTCATACAAAATGGGCCTTTGTGTTAACAATATTGCACTCGTACCCGCATATGATCTTCTACTCAATGCGTCAGCTACTACGTTTGCTTTTCCAGGATGATATTGGATGATATGATCGTAATCTTTCAACAGCTCGAGCCAACGTCGCTGCCGCATGTTGAGTTCCTTTTGGGTGAAGAAATATTTGAGGCTTTTATGATCTGTATAGATCTCCACTTTCTCCCCATACAGGTAGTGTCTCCAGATCTTCAACGCAAAAACGACTGCTGCCAACTCCAAATCATGAGTAGGATAATTCCTCTCATATTCTTTGAGTTGTCGTGAGGCATAGGCTATGACTTTCCCATGTTGCATGAGAACACATCCTAACCCTTTGCCTGAAGCATCGCTGTAGATAACAAATCCATCCGAACCAGATGGTATTGTCAGAACAGGTGCCGAAATGAGTCTCCTCTTGAGTTCTTGGAAACTCTTCTCGCATTCCTCACTCCAACCGAATTTTGTATCCTTCCGAGTCAGCTGAGTTAACGGAGTAGCGATTCGAGAAAATCCTTTCACAAATCTCCGATAATAACCAGCTAAGCCCAGAAAGCTACGTACTTTGATTACTGACTTAGGTTGCTTCTCAACTGTGACTTATATCCCAATCTTGGATAGTACGTCACAATGACACCTATCAGTTTACTACCGCACGAATATGGCGTCCCCTACAGAGAGTTTGGCTTCAGTGCATTCCGCAAAGGAAGTCACCAGATACAGGCTCGGGTACAAACTTCTACAGTTAGTTTTTTTTACTCCCGAAGTTCAATAGGAGCCATTCGATAGGAGATTTTAGAAATGGGCTTTGTACCAGGTTCAAGGTCAATAAAGAATTCAACTTCACGTTCTGGGGGTAGACCAGGAAGTTCTTCAGGAAATACATCGGGAAATTCTCTAACAATAGAAATATTATTCAAATCTGACTTGTTTTTGTTCAAATCCATAACATGGGCTAAGAAAGCTTGACATCCGTTTTTCAATAAACGAATGGCTTTATGGCTTGATATGACAATGATTGACTTTAGTGGTTTGGTTGCTTGAATTCGAATAACAGGTTGCTTAGGAATATGAAAACTAACAACCTTACGAAAGCAATCAATTTTGGCATGATGAGTGGTTAACCAATCAATTCCTAAAATCACATCAAAAGCAAGTATCTTTAAAGAGATAAGATCAACGGGTAATGTGATAGTACCAACTTGGATCATGCAAGATTTATAAACTGTAGATGTAACGAAGGTTTCACCCAACGGAGTTTCAACAGATAAGTTAAAGTCCAATTTCTCCGGAGTCAAGTTTAAACGTTGAGCACAAGCAGGAGAGATAAAAGAATGGGTAGAACCAGTATCTAGTAAAGTATAAACTTCGCAAGAATTCAAGATTAGCTTACCCGTGATCACCTCGTTCGGGTTTCTCGCGTTTTGGCCAGTCACGACAAACGCCCTTCCAGGAACCGCTGATTTCGACTTATCCGGGACAACTTTTGAGTCACCATCCCCGCTGAACTTGGTTTTGCTACAGAACACTCTCGAGCTATATGACCCTCCTTTCCACAGTTATAACATACCTTGGATTGTTGTGGGCAGTTTGGGCTGATATGTCCCTCTTTCCCACATTTGTAACATACGACCGGTGGTCGTTCTCCTCCCCTAGAAACAGTTGATGTTTGTGCTGACGTCTTCACATTATCATTGTTGTACTTCTCTTCTTGAAATCTCCTCCCGACTCGCTCCTTCTATTATCACGACCACGATTACCACCAGAGTGGTTACCGCTTTTGTCCGAATTTTTCCTCCCTGCTGGTTTTCATTGCTTCGATGACTGCCGCCACCGGTATGACCCTGGTTGTGGTCCCTCGGTTGCACATACTCATTATCTCGCTCTAATAATTGAGCCCTGTTTACAACATCTGAATATAAAGAAAATTTATGAGAGATAAGATATTGTCGAATCTCGGGTTTTAGACCTCTCAGAAACATCCTTGTCATTCGTTCCTCATTTTCGACCAAATGAGGTGCAAACCTGGATAACTCTGCAAACTTCGCCTCGTACTGGGACACCGTCATGTTGTTTTGTTCCAGTCTGATAAACTCTACCTCCTTCATATGACGAATACTTTCAGGAAAGTACTTGTCATTGAACAGTTTTTGAAATGTTTCCCAGGACATGTTGAGTGCGTCAGGCTGGGTACGCTTCACAGACTCCCACCAGTAGTCTGCCTCACCGCGGAACATAAAGGTGGCGAATGGAACCTTCTGTTCCTCCGTGCATCCCAAGACATCGAATATCTTGGTAATTTGCTTGACCCACGTTTCCGCCATGATCGGATCCGGCTTTCCCTTAAATTCTGGTGGTCCCAATTCTTTGAACTGCTTAGCTGTGACAAACCGCGCGTTATCATTTCCACCCGTATTTGCACACGAGTCTCCCTCGTCTGATTTTGCATGAACTGCAAAAAGCTCCTAAACATTCCATCATTCATCGTTTGCTCGGTAACGTTGTTTACAGGAGGAATATTGCCTTCCTGTTGCACGTTCCCCTGGGTGGTGATCAAAGGTGTCTCCACGGTCTGATTTACTCCATTATTAACGTTCTCAGCTGCCATTCTTAAATACTGCCATAAAACAAGGGTTAATAGTCATGTCATATATTATCCCTATACTCTGACCGACCAAATAAACACCAAATAAACTTAGTCAAGTCATACTAGTGAAGGAATTCCCCGTCTCTCCCCTCCTAGTTCTTGTCTCACATCTCAGCCAGGGATCATATCCCTAAGCTCTGATACCAACTGTGACGCCCCCAAAATAGGTATACAACACCCATTCTGAGTCGCCAAATACATGGTACAGAAAGCAAACTACAACTTCAATAATACAATTGTCGTGCAAAATACGACAACACATACTGTGAGTTTAAATACAAATATTGTCTTCTAGACAATATCCACACCACTCAAATAAATCCTCATTACAATTATTCAAACACTATTTTACAGAAATAGTGAGGACTGCTAAAACATCTTTCTAGAACCATCACTCCATACCCCGACTAGATCCTGCTATGTTCTCACCTCCTGAGAAGAAAAATGGAACAAAAAGGAAAAGGGTGAGCTCAACTAGCCCAGTAAAGAATATTATGACTAAGATAATATACAAACAAATTATCGTTAGTCTTCAACAGGGAAAAATCTGATAGAATATAATCGACAACAAGTTTTAGATCAACAACTGCAGCAGGGAAACAGCAAACCATTAGAATGTCAAGTAGAGAAAGAATTCTACTATCTTCTAAGATTTAAAAGTCCATCATCAATATTTTATCCCTGTAACATCAATTAATAATCATCTTTATCCAAATATTCATCTTTGCACTACAGGCCAAAGATATTCATTTGTATCACCTGTCAGTCATGTTCATCTCAAACCCTGTTCATCTTTGCACTACACAGGCCAAAGATATTCAGTAATATCATCATTTAGGACTGAGGATGATAAAAAATATCTTAAAGAAAACGAATCCAATGAGACAGAAGGACAAATAGTAGGGATTCGTATAACAGTTTATCCAAGATCAATAATACTTCATAATAATCAATTGTGAAGCAGAATTCAAAAATAAAGATCAAAACATGGATACAATCAAAGATAGTAACCATAATAGACATCTTGGATAAAAAGGAAAATTTTAATTTTTCGGTGAATAGTGTCATATTCGTGAATAGTACCGTATACGTGAATAGTGCCGTATACGTGAATAGTAACCCCGATACAAAAAGTTTCGAATTTGATAAAAACTCATCAATATTTCAGCATAATGATATTGAAGAAAATAATATCATTTAAGAAGAAAATAATATCCCTTACCTCAAGATATCAGTACTTCTGATCGGAATACCGGTATAAGGCTGAAAGAAACTTGCTCTGATGAATAGAAACTCTCAAAGTATCTAAATACTCACAAAATACACTCAATAATCTAGAGAGAGAAAGAGAGAAAACTTGTTTCTGGTGTGATTTTCAATTCTAACTTAGCCCTCTATTTATAGGAAAATTTTAGTAGGTTTGACCTGCAACCTGATGGCTTTACCTGCTACTATTCCCACCCACCACATTTGAAATATAATTCAGCACATTTCTTCACCAACCACAAGTGGGGCCCACCAATTCTAGAATTTTCCATCAAAATGATAAACTCCAAAAATTCAACAATTTCTGAACCAGTCATCTCGTAAAATTCATAATAAATCATACGTTCATTTTTAACGGTTCAAAATTTGTGGACATATACTCAACTTATATATGTATAACATATCCAAAAATTACCACGATCCAACGGTCGGATTAAAAATTATAACACCCGCAATATTTCTCAAAAACCCTGATTTGATTTTTAATACCTCCATTCCGATAAAAATACTGATAAAACACCTCAACATTAACTCCTTCATTTTTAACCACAAAAATATATCCCTCATTTATATCCACATAAAATAAATATTTCCTTATCATATGAATCAATAATTAATTATTCACAAAAATATTACAGAATCACATTTATGACAACCAGGCCGTTCCCAGGAAAGAGGGGGCTTTCCAATAAGGATTTCTCCTTACTGGCGCGCAATTAGATGACCAAACCTCTCCTTAGACAGAACTTTCTAGACATTGCCAATAATGTTATAATAATATATATTCAAATAATATGAATTATTGATCTGATAATGGAAAATACTGTGCAGCAACAATTATTGAAACAACAATAATATAAAATATCAATGCAACAATTATTGAATCAATAAAATAAAATATTGAACAATAACTACTGTAACAATTATTGAGTAGTGCCTTCTTACGTAAGAATTAATAATTGGTGCAATACCGTGTGCTACTGTATTTTAATCACCGGGTATTCCAACAGTATTAACGTAACAACTACGCCGTTATTTATAAATAACTTATACTTGTCATTTTCTTCATCCAATCGCTTTCCGTTATGGGGCCCACACAAGGCTGCGCCGTCGTACGAATATTCCCCAACAGCAAGAATATTCCACGACCAAACGAATATTCCCCGACAAAATGAATATTTTATAACCACTTGCTTATTTTGCAAAATTTGCACATTTCACCCATAACCAAAGTATTATATCAAATTAGCCCCTTATTATTCACAATAATATTTAAAGAAAATTTGATTTTATTCATTAATAAGTTGGGGTCTTACAATATTGAACGAAATAACATCATTTACGAAGAAAATAACATCTATTACCTTAAAAGAACAATACTTCTGACTGGATATCATGATATAATATGAAAAAAACTTGCACTGAATAACAACTCTCAAAGTATGTAAATACTCGCAAAAATACGCTCGATATTATAAAGAGAGAAAACTTCTGATTCTGGTGTGATTTTCAATTCTAACCTAAGCACCCTATTTATAGAAAAATGCCAGAATGCCAAAGCAGAATAAAATTTAATAAAATAATATTTTAATAAAAAAATTCACGTACACCTCTTGACCAAACTCAGCACACCACAAGTGGGGCCCACCAAATTCAAAAAATTCATAACAACCAAAAGTGGGGCCCACCCATGTTTAATAAAAATATTTATTTTTGAAATTTTAATAATTCATAATAAATAGCACTTTTATCAGAAAAAGTACGAATTTTATGTCCATTTCATAGGAAATTAATTGTCTACAACTTTGTAAAGGAAATTTTTTCTAAATTCCAAACAGAAAATGACCGAAAACCACATACGGATGATTTTTAATACCTCAATTCTGATAAATACTGATAAAATACCACATCATTAATTCTTTCATTAATATCTACATAAAATAAATTATTTCCTTATTATATAAATTAATAGTTAATTATTCACAAATAATATTACAGAATCACAATAATGACAACCAGGTCGTTCCCAGAAAAGAGGGGGCTTTCTGATAAGGATTTCTCCTTACTGGCGCGTAATTAGGTGATCAAACCCCTTTTCTAGACAGAACTTTCTTAGACATTACTAATAATACTATCTAATAATATTATTCAAATAATATTATGAATTATTGATCTGATAATGGGAAATACTATGCAGTAATAATTATTAAAACAACAATAATATAAAATATCAACGTAGCAATTATTGAGTAGTGTCTTCTTACGTAAGAATCAATAATTCAAAAATACTGTGCAATACTGTGTGCTACTGTACAACCACGCGTATTACTGTACTTTAACAACCGGATATTCCAACAGTGTTAACGGTAACAACTACGCCGTTATTTATAAAAAAAAACTCATACTTATCATTTTTTTTCGTCCTACAATTTTTCGTTATGTGGCCCATAATTGGTTGCGCCATCGTACGAATATTCCCCGACAGCAAGAATATTCCACGACCCAACGAAAATTCCCCGTTAACAATGAATATTTTATAACCACTTCTGCTATTTCGCAAAATTGCACATTTTACCCATAACTAACCACATTAATCAAATCCAATCCTTACTATTTCAAAATAATTAATAGAGAAAATTCAAATTTTATTTATAAAAAGTTGGGGTCTTACAGCCTCCCCTCCTTATGAAATTTCGTCCTCGAAATTGACAAACGTACCTGGTGTTTCGAAAAGGTAAGGATACCTCATTTTTATTTTCGATTCCAAATCTCAGGTCATTTCCTCAATAACATGGTTCCTCCACAAAACTATGACTTATGGTATAACATTTATGCATAGAACATGCTCCTTCCTATCCAAGATCTTGACAGATACCTCCTCGTACGTTAAATCTTCGAATATCTCGTCTGGTTCTAACTCAATAATGTGGTTTGGGTCTTTCACATATGTGAAAAAACATTATGAACACGAGATATGCTTGGAGGTAATGCGAGTCTATATGCCACATTTTCTACTCAGTCAAAATCTCAAATGGACTAACAAATTGTGGATTGAGCTTTCCCTCTCTCCCGAATCTTGTAACTCCCTTCCATGGAGCAATACGTAACAATACATGATCCCCAATATTAAATTTCACGTCCTTTTCGATGAAGATCCGCATAACTTTTTTGTCGATCTTGTGCCGTTTGTATACATTGTCGGATCATTTGAATCTTTTTCGTAGTTATGTGTACTAATTCTGGTTCCAACAACGTTGCTTCACCCCCTTCGTCCCCAGCATACTAGAGAACGACACTTGCGCCCATACAACGCCTCAAAATGGAGCTATGCCTATACTTGCTTAATAACTGTTGTTGTAGGAGAATTTCACCAATGCAAAGTACTTATCCTAACTTCCTTTGAAATCTAGAAAATAGAGTCTTAATAGATCTTCAAGACTTTGAATAGTCCTTTTTGATTTCTCGTCCGTTGAGGATGGTATGCCGAACTGAATCGTAAATCCGTGCCTATAACTTTCTACAAACAACCCCAAAAATCGTGAAGTGAATCTTGGGTCACGATCCAAAACTTTTGATACTGGCATGCCATGCAATCTCACAATCTCATTAACGTACATACGAGCAAGACGTTCAAGGGAATAAGTCTCTCCCGTATCGACAAGAAATGAACAGACTTGGTTAACATATCAATAATGACCCAAATCGCATTTATGCCTTGAGAAACCTTGGAAGACCCTAAACAAAATTCATGGTAATGTGTTCCCACTTCATTTCGGAATTTCAAGTGGTTTTAATGGAACCCTTTGGCACTTGATGCTCCTCCTTTACACATTAACAAGTTAAACACCTGAGATAAACTCCGCGATCTCTCTCTTTATATTGCTCCACCAAAATGTATATCGAAGATCATGATACATTTTGGTACTCCCATGATGGATTGCAAACGGTGTTGTGTGCCTTCATCATGATTCTATGCTCAAGTCAGAATCGTTAGGAACGTAAAATATGGAGTTGACTCAAAGTATTCCTTCTTCATCGATTCTTACTTCTGGAATAACACCTTCTTAATTACTTTTTTCTTCATACGCATCAGCTCTGGGTCTATGGCTTAAGTAGCTTTAACTTTATCGATTAAAGTCGGTTCTACTCATATATTTGATATCATCACGTGGGTACTTGGAGCCTTTAACTCTATCTCCATCCTTTTGTAAGTCGTACAAAATGGGTCTTTTGTGTTAACAACATCGCACTCGTACTCGCATATGATCTTCTACTCAACGCGTCAGTAACCACATTGTCTTTCCAGGATGGTATTGAATGGTATGATCGTAATCTTTCAACAGCTCGAGCCAACATCATTACCGCATGTTGAGTTCCTTTTGGGTGAAGAAATATTTGAGGCTTTTATGATCCGTATAAATCTCCACTTTCTCCCCCAATACAGGTAATGTCTCCAGATCTTCAACGCGAAAAACGACTGCTGTCAACTCCAGATCATGAGTAGGATAATTCCTCTCATATCTTTGAGTTGTCGCGAGGTATAGGCTACGATTTTTCCATGTTGCATGAGAACACATCTTAACCCTTTGCCAGAAGCATCACTGTAGATAACAAATCCATCTGAACCAGATGGTATTGTCAGAACAGGTGCCAAGATGAGTCTCTTCTTGAGCTCTTGGAAAGTCTTTTTGCATTCTCGCTCCATACGAATTTTGTATCTTTCCGAGTCAGCTGAGTTAACAGAGTATATAGCGATTCGAGAAAAATCCTTCCGCGAATCTCAGATAATAACCAGCTAATCTCAGAAAGCTACATACTCGGTCACCGACTTCGTTGCTTCCAACTTTGTATTATTTAAATCTTCGTCGGGTCAACAGATAATCTATGTTTTGACACCACGTGTTAAGACCCCCAAATTTTTTTATATAAATAAAATTGAATTTTTCTCTATCATTATTCTAAATTAATAAGGTGTTAATTTCATATAATGTTTTGGTTATGGGTGAAATATGCAAATTTTACAAAATTAGCAAGTGGTTATAAAATATTCATTGTTGTTGGAGAATATTCGTTTGGTCGTGAAATATTCTTTTTGTCGGGGAATATTCGTACGACGGCGCAGCCATTTGTGGGCCCCATAACGGAAAACGGTTGGATGAAGGAAAATGACAAAGTATGAGTTTTTAAAATAACGGCGTAATTGTTACCGTTAACACTGTTGGAATACCTGGTGGTTAAAATACAGTAATACACGTGGTTGCACAGTAGCACACGGTTTAACAGTATTGATGAATTATTTATCATTACGTAATAAGGCACTACTCAATAATTGTTACAGTAGTTACTGTAAGACCCCGAATTTTATGAAATAAAAGTATACAATTTTTCTTATAATTACTATTCAGTAAATGTTTAAATTGATAAAAGTTAAAGTTAAGGGTGAATATATGAAATTTTTTTTTCAAAATACGCAAGTGTTATAAAATATTCATTGTTGTCGGGGAATATTCGTTTAGTCGTGGAATATTCATTCTATCGGGGAATATTTGTACGACGGCGTAGCTATTTGTGGGCCCCATAACAGAATAACTGTCGAATGAAGAAAACGACAAAATTGAGTTTTTATAAATAACGCGTAATCGTTACCGTTAACATTGTTGGAATACCCGTTGATAAAGTAAAGTAATACGCGATGTTCCACAGTAGCACACGGTATTACACAATTTTTTTTTCAATTATCGATTCTTACGTGAGAAGGCACTACTCAATAATTGTTACAGTAATTACTGTTCAATATTTTATTTTATTAATTCAATAATTGATGCGTTGATATTTTATATTATTATTATTTCAATAATTGTCACTGCACAGTATCTCTATTATCAGATCAATAATTCAAATTATTTGAATAATATTATTAGATAGCATTATTGGCAATGTCTAGAAAGTTCTGTCAAGGAGAGATTTGGTCCCCTAATTACGCGCCAGTAAGGAGAAATCCTTATCGGAAAGCCTCCTCTTTCCTGGAAACGGACTGGTTGTCATAATTGTGATTATGTAATATTATTTGTGAATAATTAATTAATGATTAAAATGATAAGGAAATATATATTTTAGTGGAAATAAATGATGGATATATTATATATTTATGTGGATAAAAATGAAAGAATTAATGTTGAGGTGTTTTATCAGTATTTTGTCGGTGTAGATGTATTAAAAATTATCTGTTTGTGGATTTCGGATATTTTATGTTTGGAATTTGGAAAAACTCAAAGCTACAAAGTTGTGGAGAATTCGATTTCAAGCAGAATGGACATAAAATTCGTATTTTTCTGAAAAACGGTCAATTTTCTAGGAATTGTTGAAGTTCGAAAAATAAAAAATTTTTTATTAAATTATGGGTGAGACCTACTTGGTTATCAACACATGGGCTGCTATCTTTTGGTTCAAAGATGTTTGGTGGCTGGTTTTGATAAATTGAGGTGGCGTGGAAGAAGAAAAAGAAATAATATATTTTTATAAATTTAGTCTCCTTTGCATTCTAAGCATTTTCCTATAAATAGTGGTGCTTAGTTAGAATTAAAAATCACACCAAAATTATAAGTTTTCTCTCTTTCTCTCTCTATATTATCGAGCATATTTTGTGAGTATTTAGAGTGAAAGTTTACTTCGGCTTTACATCCTATATTCCAGTCAGAAATACTGCTCTTTTGAGGTAAGAAATTTTAAGGGTTTTATATTTTTCAATTCGTACTTCTTTCGACCTTTAGAAAATTCTAGAAAAATTTAAATGATATTTGATGAGTTTTTTTATTGTGTCCAAAATTGGTGATTTTTGGGATGTATAGATTAAGAGTTATGAATTTTATAAGAAAAGACTATTCTAAAAGTAACCGCTTATAATTCCTTGTGGTTACTCCAAAATTGATGAAATTTTTATTAGAAGTATATCTATATAAATATCAGTGTACTCTGTGAATTTTGGAATGATTGGATAAAGTACAATTTATGATAAATGTCTAAATATTCGGCGGTTTTTGTCATATGAAAAATAGTAACTGAGTTTTAAAAATTTTGAGAAAAATATATGTTCAATAAGGGACTATATTCTGCTAAATTCCAGAAAAGAAATATTTTTGGAACTGATTTGATTTTTTTTTCATAAAAATAGACTAGTTATGAGTAAATGAATTAAATATGTTATGTGAGTAAGAAAAATAGAAAATAGGATTTTATGGCTTTAGAATCCTATATGAGGTATATGCAGATTTTGATGAGGTTTTGGTTATTGGTAATGAAATCTTATGAGTTTTGACATTTTAAGATGATTAAATACATTATTTAGTAAAGTGTAAACAATTAAAATAAATTGTTTATAAGTTTAAGAAGTGTTATTCTTTCAAATCATTATATCAAAATATGGTATATATTTTATTGTGAAATTTTTACCTTTTTTGTGTCGGGGTTACTATTCACGAGTTACTATTTCACGATAAAATTGGTTTTTTTTTCTAACAAATTATAGTTGATTTATGAATATTACTCCTTGATATTAAATCTATATGTTGATTATATTATTTTTATTATCATATATAACATTTTTATAACCCTAATGATGATATATCGATTTGACTTGAGTGTAAAGATGGGTAGATTTTTGGTATGATCATGACTAAGGGGTTTCCCTTTGGCCAGTAGTGCAAAGTTAAATTGTTGACTGTATGATCATGACCATAAATTTATAATTGAATATCTTTAGCTTAATGCAAAGGTGAAAAGATCAACATGGTTAATAATATTGTTTATATAAATTCTGAAATGATTATATATTTCTTTGAGATATTAATATATTTGGCCTGTAGTGCAAATATGAATTGTTGATGAATATCTTTGGCCTGTAGTGCAAAGATGATCTGTTATTGAATATCTTTGACTTGTAGTGCAAAGAAATCGTGTGGTTGAATATCTTTGGCCAGTAGTACAAAGATGAACTGTTGACGAATATCGTTGCCCGTAGTGCAAAGAATGAATTTATCAGTATGATTATGAACATGAACTGTGATTTGGTTTAACCATGATCTTTGATGTTTCAGGTAAAGACATGTTATATAAAACATATCTTCGTCCTAGATCGAAGAGAAATATAGACTCACAATTATGATTATAGTTATTCATATGATTGTAGACCAGAACTGTTGATTGATGTTACAAGGATAAATTATTGTTGGTGGATTTTTAACATGGAGAAGATAATAGACTTTATGGTCTATTTGACTCTTCTAATGGATTGCTCATTCCGCTGCAACTATGGTTGAAAGCTATTGATAATTTATTTATCTTTAGTCATGATATTCTTTACTCTGGCTATTTGCTCTCACCCTTCTGTTTCACAATTCTTTTCAGGTAATAAAAGTGTAGCTAGGTCGAGCGGGGGTAACAGGGGAATAAAACGTTGTCATCATTTAGTAGTTATATTTGGTGAATCAAATAGGGTGAGGCGAACCTAATATTGGAAGGGTGTTTTGTTACTATCATACAAGATGTCTAATGACATACAACCTCGTGTCATCATAATACACGGTTGTTCACATCCACTGCAGAGTATATATACGAGTACTACCTATATACTCTTGGTGTTTGTTTGAAGTATAATTCTTAATTAGAGACAGTGGAGATAATGATATGTCAAGAAAAGACCTACCATTGGAAAGAATATGATAGTAATCTCTCGTTTTTCTTTGGGGTCTATTGGGTCAACCAAGGATAATTTTGTGGACAAATGATATCTATAATAACCTAGACGCATGGCCTCCCATGTACGAAGGTTTCCTTGAGCACATCCCACTGATTTAATTTCTAAAACATTTTCACTATACCTTATGTAAAATGGTCATGGGACGTGCTATCCCAAGTTGGTGTCCAGAGTCACAGTCGATATATATATATATTTGTATCAGAACTCACAACACATGAGTTGTTATATTTTGCACGATAATTGTTGTAAATAAAGTTGTAGTTTGTTTTCTGTACCATGTATTTGGAGACTCAGAATGGTTGGATGGAATGGACCTATTTTGGGGTTGTCACAGTTCCTGTTCAATATTTTATTTTATTGATTCAATAATTGATGCATTGATAGTTTATATTAATTATTGTTCCAATAATTGTCATTTCACATATTTTCCCATTATCAGATCAATAATTCATATTATTTGAATAATATTATTAGATAGCATTATTGGCAATGTCAAAGGAAGTTCTGCCTAAGGAGAGGTTTGGTCACCTAATTGCGCGCCAATAAGGAGAAATCCTTATCGAAAAGCTCCCTCTTTCCTAGGAACGACCTGGTTGTCATAATTGTGATTCTGTAATATTATTTGTGAATAATAATTATTAATTTATATGATAAGGAAATATTTATTTGATATGGATATAAAAGATGGATTTAATTTATGTGATTATAAATGAAAGAATTAATGTTGAGGTGTTTTAATCAGTATTTTTGTCGGAATGGAGGTATATAAAAAATTAAACTAGTGTTCTAGAGATATATTGTGAGTTATAATTTTTAAACCGACCGATGGATCGTTGTTATTTTTGGATAAATATACATATATAAGTTGAGTATATGTCCACAAATTTTGAACCGTTAAAAATGAACGTATGATTTGTTATAATTTAAGATTGACTGATTCAGAAATTGTTAAAGTTTCGGAATTTATTATTTTGGTGGAATATTCTAGAATTAGTGGGCCCACTTTTGGTTGGTGAGAAATGTACTCAAATTAAATTTCAAATATGGTGGG